>WYDI02023192.1:0-20287 GCA_009867235.2 Psittacus erithacus
CTTAATATATCTAATATAAAATATATCATAACACGTAACATATATAAAATGTATATAATATATATTTTTATATATACACACATATATGTGCGTGTATATATGTGTGTATATATATACACACACACATATATATGTGTGTGTGTGTGTGTGTGTGTGTGTGTGTGTAGGTTTTGGTTGGAAGGGACCTTAAAGCTCATCCAGTTCCAGCCCTCTGCCATGGGCAGCAACACCCTCCACTAGAGCAGCTTGCTCCAGGCCCCATCCAGTATGTACATTTTAGCCTTTCTGAGCTTCAGGAATGGAGGAGATCCTGAGATGACTCATGGAGAAGATTTTTCCCAACTGCAGCTTTTCCCGGGCAGCTGCCGTTAGGGAAACCATTTGCTTATTTGGTTTGAAAGCTTGGAACACCGGTGATTGAGCTCCTGCAGCGGAGTATCGCTGCTCCCCTGCTGTGCCATGTCCTGAGAACAGCAAAGAATGTCACACACTTGGAAAAGCGGGGTAGCAGTATTTCATCCTGACTGCCTGCTGAAAGGGTCGTGATTGAAAACGTGAAATAACTTTTGAAGTGCTGGTTCTTTCTCCTGTTTTCTTTTTCCCCCCTCGTTTTCATGGTGTTTGAGAATGGACGGGGTTTATTCCAAGGGAAAATTTTCAGTAGGCATACAGTGAGCTATTAAAAACAATAGAAAGTATACATAAAATACAGAGATGTTTTAAGGCAGAAGGTGCTATCTCAGATATTAATGAGTGTTGTAGACAAATATCATTGGAGTGGGAGCAGGAATAACGTTTCTTCAATTTTAGTACCTCCTGATTAACTTTTGTGCGCTGATGGTTGTATTTAGTACTTCATGCTGCTGTCCTTCCAGATCCTTTTAAACTCCATCATTGTCATATCCTGTTGGAAAAGAATTATTTATGTGCAAGTTAAAGGGTCTGCGTTGAGGTCATGGCAGGAGCTTGGTGACAGTTCAGATCAGGACTTGTTTTCCCTCCTATTTTTAACTCGGTGTTTTAAACAATTGGAGCCACAGTTGGCTGTGAGAGGTGCTAGGTGAGGGCTGGATGGTTGCAAGGTGTGAAGCAGTTCCTCCTTGAGTTGTTCTAGCAGGGTTTGTAGGTTAGACAGCACAACTTGTTTCTGTCCCACGCCCTGGTTTAAGCAGCCTGATCTGCCAGCTGAGGACCAGTACCCAGCCTTAGTGGCTCCAGAAAAGTAACACCAAGGTAAAACCCGCCAGTGAGTCAGCAGGAGATGGAGCCCAGGGGTGTTTGCAGAACACTGATAAACTGTGAGCAAGCCGAGTTTAGAAACACGGGATTAATACTGGCTCCAATGCATAGATCCACTGCGCTGTAGGTGCGCTGTGTCTGTATGCAAAACCAGCTTGATTTAATCTTCTTATTTTGGAAGTCAGGAGTGTGCTAATCAGGTCTTCATGTCAGTTTCTGGAGTGCTAGTTGCTACTAGTGGCTGGAGGGTGGGTGGAAATGGAGAGAAGCTGCAGCTGGTATTTCAGTTGCATTAGTAATACAGCTTTACTCATAAAGTGGTTTGATGGTGGGAACTTTTAAAGTTGTCTTCTCTTCCCTGATTGTGGTTTACTCAGAGTGAGTTTGAGTAGCTGTGATTTATTAAGACTCTCGTTAAAATCAGTCTTATTTCTTAGGATTCAGAAAACCCTTTACATCACAAGGGATATTTTTGGTAGTAGGTAATGCAGCTTTTCCCCACCGCTAGCAGGAGATGTGTGTTTTATACTCGTGAAAAAGGAAAGGTGGATTGGGTTTTTTTGCAGACCAAAGGTGGATTTTTCACAAAGCCAGAATAATACCAGCAAGACTCAGTCAATATTGGGACCAGCATTAAGATTGCATGCCGGTCAGTCAGCTTTATCCCAGCTCATTTCATCCGGAGTTCAAACGATTGATGTAATCACTGATTGCAGACGTATTTTAGCAAGTAAGAGGGGAGCAGATTTTAACTGTTTGACCATGGTACAAAAAATGAGCCTAAATAACTCAAATGGATTTTTATCCGCGTGGCTGTGGCTGTTCGTGCTTTGATCAGAGGTGAATGAAGGCTGTGGTCAATGGTGGTCCCTTTTGGAGGGACACTTCTCCCTGCCTGGCCATGCTGGTGCTCCATGGAGAAGGATTTCACATCCAGCTAACAAAAAAAAACCTATGGAAGACAGATTTGTTTCTGGAGAGATTGTGATAGTGTTCCCCACGACAGGAATAAAGTGTTGCTCTTTCCTCTGAAACTGATTATAAAGAGGGTGGAGTTCATTGCTCTTAATTTCATTGTGTTTTTACAATCCATACAGTTTTTCCTCCCTTCCCTGTTTGTTCTTACTTGATTTTTGGGAGGATTCACTTTTTGCTATATAATTACTAGGGAAAATATCCTCCTTTTTAGCCTTGCATCATCTATTAGACCCATGTTCTGACATGGTGGAGCTTGTGGACCCTTTTAAGTATAGCTTCATTATTTATAAGGCAGTAATCAGATTAATTCCGTAATAGTTTCCTGCTAATCCTGCCATTGTTCCTTAACTCAGAACTAACGAAAGCACAATTTTAATACCCTTTTAGTTGCTACAACATCCTTCTATTATTGGTTGTATTTTTATTAGAGAGCACTTTCAAACAGTTTTCTGAAATCTTCAAATGATTGAGCAACATCTTAAAATTACAGCACTCTTCCTACTGATAAAAGGGCAATTTATCAAGTAAATCCCCTTTTATTAAAGTCATTTCTTTGTCAGTTAAAATTTGTAGGAGTTTTCCTATTTCTGTGTAATCCCAGTCCTTGTGCCAAGTAGGTTTTTTCCTAGCAGTGACAGTGAGGCCACCTAGAAACACGCTTCATGTGTGGAAAATGCCCTTTGCTTCATGCTGACAGCATTTACAGCCGCAGCACTGAACATGCGTGCAGCAATAAACACCAAAACCTTTGTTACTTGAATATAATTGTATTCTCATTGAAGAAGGCCATGTTTGAGCATCACTTCCTTGGCTGCAGTTTGCAAGGGGCCTCTTAATGAGTTTAATTCTTTTTCTGGTGTCTTTTTCAGTTGTGCTTTCATCGAGTACTTTTCTCTGGTATTGAAATGTGCCATTCAGGAACTTTTGTGACATGACATAGGTTAGAACAGCAACTTTCGTGATAATGTTAAAAAGCCCCGACCCCTAGAAGTTTCAAACAAAAAGAAGAAAGAAAAGGTTAAGTCTGATCAGCTGCATAGACACCCATCCTTGATTTCATTCTTCCTTAACTGCAGCTCCTCTCATCCTCAATAGCGTTTTAAATACTCCAGTAGAAATGTGTGTGTAATTACAAAAAGGCTCTTACAGTCAAAATCTAAAGGTCCTCAGGTAGATTTCTGAATTGATGTACCTGAAAAGTACATTATTTTCAATGATGATGAAAACTTACTCTTCCTGTACCAAAAAGGATGGTGGGGAATTGCCTGCATGCAGCTGAAGCACAGGCTTCTGCTCAATAGCTTATCATGATAGGGTCATTGAGATGTCAATTACATATTTTATATTTATAGAGCACTTTTGTTCATGGAAGATTCCTGAGTGTCTCCCAGGTGCTACCACATGCATATGAGAAGATTAATGTGGTTTTTCTTTTCACTGGGAAATTGGAGTGGTTCAGCAATAGTAGGTTTGTTCTGTTAAATGAATACTGTTTTCATAAAGAACGTTCAAACGGGGGGCTGTACGAGTTGCCTGGAGTTGCCACATGAGGTTTCCCTGTGGACTGCATGTGATGGAATAATCTTCTTCCCGGGCAGGGGCTTCCCTGGAGCAGTAACTGAGCTTCTGATGTGAGTTATTCTTGTAACTGATGAATGAGAGAATGAAAGTTTAGAAAGCACTCACAACTCGTTTCATTAATAGCTTGTCTCCTTTTAGAAATTGGGTCTATATTCTACTTTTGAAGCACCAAATGAAACATCATTTTACAGTCCCGTCATGTGTCACTTCTAAATTAGGGTAGCTTTAATTGCTTTGAAGGAGATTACAAAAATGTGTGTGATCCAAAGGAAGCTTTTTTTGGTCTGATTTTGGGGAATAGACTCAATATGTCAGCATGTTAGGGTTGTGCAAGTTTTCAGTGCCCTCTGTGAACAGCAGTTGAATAAATGATGCTAAGGTTGGTTAAGATTTAGATGGTTTAGAAGGGATAGTGTGCTACACATGTTTTGTTGTGGGGTTATTTTGGGGGTGTTTTTTGCTTTCTAGGATTTCACATGAGGATGAGTCTTCAGTGTCTCTCCTGGGCAGCTAATTCATTGCCTAAAAGAGGTTTTGCATGTTGTATTTGGCATGGTACAAAAACAACTTGAGTTGCTGTGTGCAGATAAAAATACTTAAATGTTAATGCTGTTAGAGATTAGATAAGGTATTAGGAAGAAATTCTTCACCATGAAGGTGGGCACAGGGTGCCCAGAGAAGCTGTGGCTGCCCCATCCCTGGCGGAGTTCAGGGCCAGGTTGGACGTGGTTGGAACTAGGTGAAGGGTCCCTTCCAACCCGAATCAGACTCTGAGTCTGTGTTCTTGTTAAAGCGTGGCTGTGTTCTGCTGGCAGGTAAAGCATTTCCCTACACACATGGAAAATGCATATGTTAATATTTTGTAAACCGGTTTTTGTTCTTTGGGATAAAAGCTGGTGTGTTAGCAAAAACTTCACATTCATGTCTTCTAACCTGCTGGTTAGTTTGTAGGTACAGATTCTTCCCTGCTTAATAGCAACAAACTACCTGTATCTCTTACGCTCATTTTAAGATCACAAAGCAGTTGTTGATACTTTGGCATTTAAAAACACCTTGAGTATCTTATTCTTAGAAGGAGAAAGCCAGTGGATTTGTTTTCTCCGCAGCAGCATTAGCAGTGCCACTGGAGGAGCTAAATAGAGCGCGGGATGCAGAAAACCCAGTTAGCAAGAGGTCTTGAGAGGAAGGAGGGAGAGCAGAGCAGGTAGGTCTAATTAGGGCAGATCTTGTAAATATTTTTGTGTTCCTAAAAATGCCATCATGTATTATCTTAGTCAGTCATGACAATAACCAGCAGCAGGGGAGACAGGAAGGGGAAGTGGAGAGAATTAATACACAGACCAGCAATGTGGTCATTCCTCTTTTTAAGAAGAGATGCTCCAGCTTAACTAGAGCAGTAATAAATATCACAGCTTCTGTTTCTTTTCCCTACAAGTAAGAAGCTAGTAGGAAATTGCAGCTTCATATAGGAAGCCTCTAAAAGGCATCATGTCCTCAGATTTTCCTGTTAAATCATGCTCAGAATTTTATAGTTTGGAGCAAGTTCGGTGCCAGAATCCTAAATGCTTCGTTGTAAAAGCAGCTTTTTGGAGTAAGAAAGAAACACGGTCCCAGCTTCATTACGAGGCTGTTGCAAGGAACTGCGTTGTTTTTATGGCTTCGTATGCTTTGGCTCAAAATGCAGGAATCAAACAAGAGATTCTGCTTCTTATTATACAGGTGCATGAGTCAGCTTCTTGTTTAGGTTTTCAAAGCCTTTTCAATTGTGCAATAAAATCGTGTTGAAATATATTTTAGTTCTAAACGTGTTGTTTCTCTAAAAGCTTCACTTGAGTTGTCTCTAGAATTGTTCCATTTTCCATCCACATCATGACAGTTGTCCGCAGAAGGAGTTCATAGCTTGGCACCCAGAGCTACCAAAGCGTGACACAAGGTAGAGTCTGACTCTGCGGCTTAAGGTCGGATTGTGCAAATGAAAACAGAAGTGACCAGCAGAGACCTTTGTGCAAATATTGTTGTTCCTAATGCTGGTCCCAGGAGACAGGAACACTTACTGGAAAGGTCTAGGTTAGAAGCAAAGGAAAATGAGATTCTTGCTATTAGGATGTCCACGAGCTCTATGAGGAAATGCATTATCCACGCCAGGGTGGAAAACTGGGATTTATGGAGTGTGTGAGGTTTAGCTTTTTTATTTCTTCTATTTTACAAACACCTTTCCCCCCCCACACCTAACAGACCTTGTGTTGTAAAAACACAAAACAAAGCAAACAGCAGCTTGCTTTCTACTCTGGATGGAATATTCTAGGAAGCGTGCCTGTCTATATATTGTGCTCTCAGTCTTGGTTTTCTTCTTGTATGACTGAAACAATTGTTTCAACTTTAATTCAGGTTTATTAAATGTAGAAGGTGCAAAGTATCAAAGAAACATGAAGCTTCCCGCTCCTTAATGATCTTGCTGCCTGCCAAAAGTGCATATTCTTCCACTGCATCTTCCCTGTACATGACTGCAGGTTCAAGTTCAGATTATTTGTTGCTTAGCTGAGAGCAAATAGGTTCAGGGGTTTTTTTCATGCCAGGTTCAAATCATTAATGCTTTCAAAACAAAGACATTCATTTTTCTTCCAATTAAAGGAAGAAGTCATTCCAATCCAAGCAAGGCACAAGATATTGCAACCCCAGCATCATGAGGATGAATTTTAGGAGATAGAGCCTTCTTCCAGGGAGTGTGATATGCTTGAAAAAGGAGCATTTGGGAGAAAATAAATGAGCTTCATATTGCACTTGAGGAATTAACTTCCATTTTAGTGGTAGAAATTGGAAACACCAATATAGGGAGTCAGTAGTAATTGAGTAGAGAAAACGAGACTCCGTTATGGCTCCGTACGTCTAGATATTTACGTTGTACAGTTTCTGAGCATTAGATTTCTCTTGGACTTTTCTGCAAAGCTTAATAGCAAAGTGTGCAGAAAAAGCCTCTACAAGTTTTGGGCTGCTTGTTTTAGTGCTAATGCAAATGGTCTTCTTGGGGTTGTTACTTGTATACAGAGCAGCCGCTTTGGTATGGAGCAGAGGGGAAATCGGCACTTTGAATTGACACTAAGTGTTAAATGGAGCTGTAGCTAGTGCTTTGTTTGTAGAGAGAAGCTGGGCTGGGCAGAGGCTCTGGAGGTTATCTGCCCCATTGACTGCCCCAGTCCAGCTCAGCTATACCTGACATGTTTAACCTCCTCTTAACTCCCTGTGTTGATGGAGGGTCACAGTCAGTTGTTTCCTGTGCTTTTAGGTCTTTTCCATTACGGACAGCCCTGATGTTTAGCCTTAATGATGCTGTACTTTTGAGTTCATTTCTCCATATTCTACCTACAACACGGAGAACAGATTGCTAGCTGCCTCTTTGTATCAGTGCTACATTTTGAAATACCATCTTCCTGAACATCTTCTCTTTCCCAACTCTTTTATTCATTTTAAGCAGCGATTAACTTCACCCCATGCTTTGATTTCCAGTTCCTGCTTCATCCCAGAACTGCTGCTGTCACCTCCTCACCTGGCTTGTGCTTATGCCTTAGGAGGGACACTGGTTTCATTAGGGAAATGATTCCATCATGGGCTGAACAGCCCTCATGTCTTGTCTTGCCTGCAGATGATGTTTCCTGGGCCTGTGATCATTTCCACTGCTTTGGATGTTCTCAAATTGAGTGATACCATTTCTGAAATGCAGTATCCAAAGCCAGCAAGGCCTCAGCTGAAATACTTTGTCCAACACTCACTAAAGCAGAAGGAATATTTCACATCTTATTGGCTGTACGCGTGGGTTTGCTCATCTTGGTACAACATCTTCCTCTTTGAAACAGAAGCACCCTGTTGAGTCATGTTCAAGTGCTGAGTACCCAGTTCCTGCTCAGATGTAGTCTTTTACATTAAGCATATTTGTGTTGAATCTCGGGTGCTGTTGGTTGGCTTGGGGTGTTTTTTCAGTCATTTTTTTTCAGTTTATAACGTTCACTTTGGGTTGTAATCCTGTCATCTGTCACTGCTTCTGTTCACACCAGCTTCCTGTTCTTTGCAGATGAAATAAATATATCCTCTGTGTGTCATAAGGTTATGGGTGACAGTTCTGTTGGGCCAGATCCAGGTCAGATGCTGAAGGAACCTCTTTCTAAACACTGTGTTGTTCAGTGCTCAGCTACTCATAGCTTCTCTCCAAATGCCAGTTTATGGATGGAGGTACCCAGCCCATCTGATGTCTAGTGTAGACAGATGGGTCTAGACCAGGTTCCCTTAGCTACCCTAAGCATGTGTCAAACCAGACTTGGTTGAAGCCTTCCTCAGTTCAAACTGTGGCATTTCCTACTTCTTCCTTTCTTCCTCAGACCTTTAAGCTCTTTAGCATCCAAAAAAGGAAATCAGGTTGCCTTAACAAGGCCTTTTTGGTGACAATTTTGAGCTAGCTATTGGTTTTCTTCTAGGTTATTATTTGATTTAGAGTTCTGTTCTTGATTGCTGATAAAGTGTCCAGCTTCCCTGTCTTCTGCCTCTTTTTCTGCTGCTTTAAATAAGCACCGTATATTTGGCCTCTTTAGAGGTCTTTTCTAAGAAAACAGCTAATATCCTGAATTATTTGTCAGGTTTTTAGCATACATAACAACAAATTTCATGAAGCCAAGGCAGTTTGAAAATACCTAAGTCCTTTAACTGAGATCCTTGTAATCTGTTCCAGATGAAGTTCTAAACCCTCCCCTTTTCTCTTCATGTTAGCCAACTACCGACAGGTCTTCTAGTAAAAGCTGATGTAAAAAGACATCCCTTGTGCTCTTGTTGATGTCCTTTTTCCACTCTGTGTTAAGCCAGCAGTCCCTTTGGTTGTCATTCTCCTGTTCCTTTATTTATAAAATGGATTTCTTGCTGCTCGTTGGATTTCTTGCTGGTTTTCTCCTGTTCTGTGTTGGAACATTACTGATTTTATTTCTAAATGTTTATGCTGTACGTTTATACTTGTCTTTGGCAGCCTCACCCGAATCTTTCATCCCTCAGCCTTTCTTCCTTCGTTTGAGGTCAGTGAAGAGCTTGTGCTTTAGCCACTGGGCCCTTTTCACACTCCTCCTCTTTGGGGGGATTAGGACCTGTGTCCTTATCTGCAGTTACTTAAGATTCTGCCAAACTCTTCTTAACTTCTTTTCCCCTTGGGTTTGTGTTGTCTGTCGTAGTCTACCAATCATGTGAATTTGTTACCCTGTTGTCTCGAATGGTGTGTTTCTCACAAAAACCTCTCCTGTACCTGATCTTCCTCATTTGCAGTTGAGAATAAATTCTCACTGTGAAAGTTCCTGTGTTTGTTTTCTGCTTTTGGTCATGACCAAAGGTTTTTTCTCTCCTGCAAGTATCTGAATCTTGAAGCAAATGTATGAATCCTGGGTGTTTGAAACAATTCTTCCCTTTGTCTGGCCCCTTTCTCCCTGCCTCCACCTCACTGTGCCCTGTGCACAAGGCATCCTCTTCTTTGAGCAGGATCTTGGGCGCTGTCTATGCTCAAATACATGCTATGAATCCTGAAAGCAGCAGTAACAAGGTGTGACTGAAGTTGATTGTCCTGATTTTTACTCCTTAGAAATGTGCAGTCAAGTCTGTGATGGTTCTACTGACACTGGCATTGAATGTACCAAATTCACTGATGTAAATACATACTGACTGTACGTATTGGAGACCTACTTGGAGTGTGTATGCATATGCATTTATTCAGCAGCTCATTGATCGTAATTGATGAAGACAGGGGGTGGGAGGGCAGAACTGATAACTTTCTGGGGGATGCTCGCAATAGATACTGTAAGGGAATTAAGTATCTTATTAAACTTGGTTAAGTGGACATGCTGACAATTCCTGAAATACCATTTGCTGCTCAGTGCTCTCACAGTAAAGGTGCCATTAGCAGGCACCTTCATAAGGAATTTGTTAAATGGTATTGAGTATCTCAAAGCTAGGAGTAGTTACTTGGAGGAAAACCCCAGCTCTCAAGCCAAGCACAGCTGTCATTTCTCCCTGTGACAGTACCACAGCAATTTCTTGGATAATAATACTCTGGTTTAACCCTATGGCTGATGCACATGCTTTACATTGATAATGAGCCTGAGCATAATTTCTGCTTTCTCTCAGTAACCCAATTTCTGACTGTTTGGGAATGTAGTAGGGCAAGCAGGTAAACCGGTTATCTTCCTGCCGCTGGTGCTACACAGTTGGAAGGCAGATGGTGCAGATGGTGTTGAGGTTGATGGAAGAAGCAGGCTGTAGGATTGAGTCTGGCCATCAACAACAAGCCAGGGTATTGCTGAAAACCCATCCTCAGTCCTGCTGTTGTCAGCTTGTGAGCAGTGAAAAACAAGAGGAAAATATTTGGAAGGCAGCTTTCCACAGGTAGGGAAGGCTTCGCTCCTGCTTACTGGTGCCCAGGCTCAGTAAACTGGACAGACTTCAGGCCAGGGAGTTAGAAATATAAGAGGGTGTTCTATCTGAAAGCGCGAGGAGTAGGTGGTAGCCATTTGCTAGGAAACAGAAAAAGGATGAGATTAGATGGTAATTTGGGATTGATAAAAGTGACTGAAGACAATGGAATACGTGCTGAAGATAGCACCCAAGATGAATTTGTGCATTTATCAGGAGGCACGAACGCTGTATATAGCTTTGATTATTATGCTTCAATTTTGACTTTACGCTCCCTGTTCCATCTTCATTATCTGTCTACCTCACAAGGAGAAAGATGATTTTATGTTAAGCACAATAGCAGCTGTATTTTAATCACGCTGTTTTTTCCTTAACGTTGGCATGATAGTGTTTATTGTATGTGGAGTTGTAAGAAATTGCACCGAAATGTTGCCTTAAGTAGGTGAACAATGCTATAGAGTCTGTGGATTCACTGCTAACACTTGCATAATTGTCCATTACTACTTCTTAAGAACAGCTCTCCTGCTCTTAGCATTGCCAGCATGGGGTCCTTAAGAACACCATTTTGGGTGGAAGGAAACACAGTTGTAATCAAAACAATGATTACCATCACATTCATTTAAATGCAGAAGGAGAAACTAATGTGCGCTCCAAAGGGATGTAAAAAATTTACAAGTAATTCCTGGTTTTGAGGTTAGGTTTCTGATGTCCATGGGGAAAAAGTTAATTTCTTGCCTTTCACTTTCAAGTGAATATTTTTGTATTCATTTCTCACTCTGCATTTAAATGAATGTAATAGTAATCATTGTTTTGATTACAGTTGTGCTTCCTTTCCCCTATAATGGTGTTCTTGAGTACCCCATGCTGGTAGAACTAAGAGCAGGGGAGCTATTCTTAAGGAGGAATAATGGACAATTATGTGAACATTAATAGTGAATCTATGAACTTCTTAGGACTTCTCAGCTCTTACAGAATACTTCTTTTTCTCTTCCTCAGAGATGTGGGGAAACTCCCCAATAGTCTTATCTAATCATACAAAGTTACATTTTGCCGTTCTCAATCAAGCCCTTGCTAACAGCAACTGGAGATCTGCCTTGATTTGTCACACAAAGGAATTACAAACAGATCTCTGTTCCAGTCAGTTGGACTTCAGTATTTTTGCGTGTAATTCTTAAATACCAAGCTGCAGCAGTACTCTATAACTGTCAACATAAATGCAGACTTTTTTACCATTAGTAACGGGTGATGACATGCTGCATGAAGAACACATTCCCCGTCTCTGCTGTTCTTCCTTTCTCCCGCTCTCCATCCACACATTTCTTTTAATATTATTCCAATTGTTATTTTTTGTAGCAGGCATCGTATCTGGGAGCAAGGGATTAAAAGAATAATTCCATTTGGCAACAGGGAGGCAGCATCAGAACTAGAATCCGTTCTGCTCTTTACTAATATTAATGTTGGTAAAGTATTATCAGGAGGTAGTTGGTTGACTGGAAACTTGCGTATAAATAAAGGAGGGGTTATTTGGTTAGAGTTGTGTCATAAAACATTTAACTCTCCAGGAGCAGCAACACTGCAAAAATATTCTATACATATGTTTTAAAATGCTTTTTATCCTAATTCTTATTTTAAAACCAAAAGACACTAGAAATATAATGCATTTTATTTAGAATTATGGTGCTAGTTGGGGTGGCTGTCAGTACAAAGGCTAATGCTATTTATTAAGGTCCTGGTTTTATTTAATAGCCAGATGAATGGAACAGTTAATAAAAGAAATATTGCTTTATTCGCTGACATTTATGTCCTCGGTTTCCAATAAAGAATTGAAATTATGAATAGTTGATGGTTTAAATTGATGTTTTATGTTGAACGCTAGCTATAATTTCCCCTCTGAGGATTGTAATACCGAGAAACAGATGGTTTTTCACAGTAACAAATTGCTGTGTGTGTACTGTATATAGAGCTGGCTTTCAGATCCTTTCACCTTCAGCGCTGCGCAGTCGCTGCAGCAGACCCAAGCGAGAGGCAGCCTCTGCAAAAAGGGCTTCCTGGCTCTTCACGACACAAAGTCAACACCGTAGGAAACGCGACCTGTTTTTTCAGGTGCAACAGAGATACGAAAGCCGCTGCTGAAATGGCTCTATTGAAACTTGGGATGAACAACTAAGTAGTATAAACACCAAGGTTCTTGGCTATTCCCCGGGCTGAAAATGCATGCTGAGCCTCGTGCCTTTCAGTGTGCTCTGGCAGGCTGGGCTTCCTTCTGTGATCCTGTTGGAGATGGAAGTTTTGGAAAGCTAAAGAATAGTAGCGGTGGGGAAAGGGTCAAGTAAGTTTGAAGTTAAACAGGCAACTTGAGGCCAGTGGTTTCTTTGTGGTAGCTTCATACTGAATTTCTGAATGCATCCAGTTCACAGTCTCTTGAGGTTTTCTTGACATTTGGTCCAAAGTAAATGAGCACTAAATGCCCTTGTTTATGCATTGTTAAACTGTTCTTCAATAACAGTTACTTCGGGGAAGTGGTATGAGATGATTAGTGGAGAATTTGGCAATCCACATTAAAAATACACCTTTTTATAAGTTAATTATTGGGGTAAATGGTTAGTAATTATCATTTTTAAATGTTCTCCCCTAAGATTTACATACAGTATTTGGATTAAGAGCTGTAAGCTCTATTTAAAGGCAGAAAGAAGGAAATAGGGGGTGAAAAGGTTTGAGCAAAGGGAGGGATTGGGACCAGGTTGTGCTTCTCCACAACTTGGTGGTGTGATGCCATTGTTATGGGCAGAATGGGTATTTTGGTGTTCACAAATGCTTCTATGATAAATCATGTTATTGACATGCATTTAAAATGCACAGGCTTCAACTTGAAAACAGCAGCTACCACGTAAGAGACATTAACTGTTCAAGTTTAATTGCGTAGATCATAGGATTACATTTCTAGTATTAATTTTACAAGAGCTCTTTTAAGGGGTCATAAACTGCTTTCAAAATCCATTTCTTCTTGTGAGCCTGAGAAATCACTACTTACTAAATCTCAGAGTCCCAAGACTTTTACAATGTCCTACAAGATTTGAATCTGAGTGTGGTTATTTCATACCGTGATTGCAAACCATTAGTAAACTCTAAGTTTTGTAAAGCAGTGGGGTTTGCTGGAATGAAATGGCATGTTGATAATCAGAGCTGGTTAACTAAGTGTTACTTACCCTGGTTTTTCTAGTTGTTCTGCTAATGGCTTCTATTGAAAACACTGAAGAAGTGCATCAGAGATCCTGCCCTTTACTGTTTTCCCCTTTTGGCTTAATGTCAGGAAATGGCACATTACTGCAGTTTGTCTGGCTCTGTACCATTGCTAACAGAGATAAAGCTCTAAGAACACTGAGAGGCTGGAGCTGGAACTAAGTGTGGCCATTGACAAGGACAGCAAAGGTCAGAAAAGGTTAAGATAGTTGCGAAGGCCATTTCATATGTATCAACCCTGTTGTTTAATAAGTTACCTGGAACCAGTTTCTAGCAGTTTGCAATATGAAGCTTAAGCAGGAAAATTCAACAGAAATCCCATCTGAAGTAACTGTAGCATGGGTTATAATTTAAAAGAGCTTGCTGGGACCAGCTTTGCAGAGCTTGTATTGTAATGAGAAAGTTGCAGTCATAATAATTTAGAAGTGGTCATTTTGTCAGCAGTTTCTAAGTATCACTTGATTAAAAAACCCAAGGCACAGTTGTCATGGTGTTTTCTAATGCAAAAAAATGGTTAGGTGAAGGTAAGCAGCTGTAGAAGTGGGATCAGCCCAGAGGTGAGCAAGAACCCTCAGTGTGTTTTGAAATAGGTGCTGAGAGACATTAATAAACTTTCTTTCCTAGGTCTTGCCTTGAGGAATATTGTGCTAACGGAGCTAGGTTTAACTTCAGATGAAGGGAAAATGGGAAAGAAGGTAGAGGGAGGATCAGGAGATCCCTACCTGCAGACAAAACAAAAATAACTTGCACTTGTGTGTGTGTCGTCTTTAGCTACAGCTTTGGTTCCTTGAAATTGACATAAATTGCATTAAAAATGAAACATCTTTTAAGTAATGTGAAGTGCTAAAGGAAGCGTTCTCCTACTTTTTAGGGCTTTTTTTTTCCTCTCGTTACTATTATTTCTCCTTTCCCTTTCTTCCTCCTTTTGGCCTGGGAATGTTGTCTGGGCAGAATTCATGAAGGTTGGCTCTCTGCCCAGCATTTGCCTGGTGCCCTGGTCTGAACAGGAAATCCCAGGCAGAGCCCGGCCACGCATGTGCAGCTCAACCCGATAGCACATGCATCATGAGCCTGAAGAGGTCTGTCCCTGACAGAAGCCTTATGTATGCGCTGTGAACAGGAGTCTCCGACGGGTTCTGTAACATGCGAGGCTCGCTGCATGCTCTCAGTCTGTGTGCAGCACATGTGGAGCAGGTCCAGCTTCTCTCCTGGCAGCTGCCTCAAGCAGTGCGTGTGAACAGAAAATTGCAAACAGAAATATAATGTTCCTAGTCATGTTTATTTTCTTTAATTCACATAGTCCTTTTGTAGGTCCCTGGATGAACAGTAACACTGTGAGTGAGTGCTTCCTTGTGGCTTGAACACCAGTGGGTGTATCAGCTCTTAAGAACTCGTTGAATGGAGAATATTGCTAAGCTTTTGATTTATTAAGTCCTCTGTCTTTTGGTTCAAAACCACTCCATAGCTTTTAACGATTAATTTTGATTACTTTGATAAGTCATTTGTGGCATGTGTTGGACAGCAATAACCAGTTATTTTTATTTCAGAAACATTAGATTTCATATCAAATAAATCAGCACGCCCTTTTTCCTTAAAAGTTACATCTGTTGATGATTTATTTACTTAGGAAAACAACTACTAGTAACAAGTGAATATTCCTTCAATTTGCATGTTACCCTTCCCCAAGAAGTCTGAGGTATGGGGGCTTCCAGCTCTTGCTGGAGAATTGGCAAAGCTCTCATACAGGGGAGACTGAACAAAATATGCCAAGCCATGCATTTGTATGTAATGAATTGGAGGTATTAGGCAGCCATACGTCCATACATTGTAGGAAGGAAGTACCCTGAATCTCCATCTTCTAATCCACTTGCCTTTTTAGTATGTGTATGCACAAAGCATTATTAGAGCACTGTTTAATAAATGGAATAATAGTAGACTTAGTGTTACAAATAGCAGATTATCATCTTCAGTGATTGTGTGTGCACAGCTTGTGTTATCAGAAGATTAAATGAATCTTAAGGAGACTGCTTCACAAGGAGATTTGATTTGCCTCTGCAAGAACGCTGCTTAAATTATTGAGCTGTTGCAGTTGCACTGCAAACAGCATTTGGCAGTACAAAAGCCAGAAGGAGGAAAGTTTTGAACCAGCTTACCTGTCTTGTCAAATCGCTCACCTTGACTGAGTAGAAAGGGTCCTATCGCTTTTAACACATGGGATGACTCACGGACAGATTAAATACTTCCTCCTTGACTTAATGCAGAGAAGCTCTATGTGCAGAGCGACTTTCAGCTCAGTGCCAGTGTCGGTGCTGAATGCCTCGCTGCCTTCGCAGTGACTGCTGGTAACACAGCCTTGCCTCTTGTGAGAAGTGCTGCTCAAAGCTACTCCCTGTTTATTCATCTACTTTAGAAACCTTGGCACAAGGGACCATGAAAACTATCACCTTATGTAAATCCTCATAAGCTATTCATGTTAGTAGACAACTTTGCTCATGCTATTTGATTCACAATCCTCTGCCTCTTTAGTTCTTTCACATATTAACGAGTTTGATCACTGCTCCATATAAATGAGGCATAATCTGAAGCTGTCAGACCTAAACTGTCTTGAACATACTCTTAAGTGAATATATTCAAATTTCTCTTTAAAGCTAGGAATATTTATAATAAAACTTGTCAGAGCTTCAGTTAACAGTTTACACTGGAAGTATTTTTGGTTGTGAAATACAAAAACAAGTCCAAAAATGACTTTGCGAGCTGATATTATTGTATTTGCCTTGCATATGGAAAACTCATGTTGTGATTTCAACAACGAATGAGAAAATTGTCAAAACTTCTATGAAAATTAATTAAGCTCAAACTCCTATGAAAATTAATTAAGTTCAAATGAAAATGCGTTAAAACACTTCACAACTTTATCCTAATGTGACTTGTAACAATCGCAGTAAAAGAGCAACACTCTCTGTTAGGAATGCTTTTAATTTGGGTTGTGCTGCCTCTCCTGCATAGTCTGAAATTGGATATATAGTGAAGTGCAAACAGTGGGCTCTTTTTTTTTATCCTGTGATGTTCCTAGTGAGGTATGCTGCGTAAAAATGTCTCCTGGCTCTTGCAAGCAGCAGACTCCTGGTTTTTTTCTATGAATGCTATTCAGTTAGTACCTCTCCCTCCGTCTGCATCCGTCTGTTCTCTTATATCCTGTCTGATACAAGACTGCAGCCTCGCTGGGGCAGAGGCCAGCATGGAGGGAGCTTGAGTCTTGTCTGGCTTCTTCTTTGTGTTGCTGTAATACAAGTGTATAAAATTTAGGAATGTGCTTTCTACCTCTGAGTGAAAGAAGCACAGAAATAAACAACATATAGAGGTGTTTATGTGACTTAAAACCTGAATTCCTAACTTCAAAGGCGCAAGAAAGGATGGCTGTAATAAGGAACCATCAACAGAAACAATAGTATGAGCAAATTGCATCTTTTTTTAGCTACTAGAGTAATATTTTCGAACTGAATGAAGGCTATAGTTTATGAATCTCATTTTCCTCCTTAGCTGCATCAAAAGCAGAAGATTAGTATATCTCACAAGTGTGTGTTGCTGTGTTAAGAGAATGCAAACCAAAATGAGGCGTTGTGGAACTTGTATGAGGAGTTTCTGTGCTATCTAAGTTCTCGGTTGAAAGGGAGAGGTCTGATGATAGACAGCCTGCCCAGACTGCCTTGGCCATCCTTGAATTTTAGCCTGTTGTCTAAAACTGATACAGTTAGCCCCTAAATTCAAAACATTATCTCACCCAGTTAGAAACATTATCTTTGTCTAGTCCTTTGTCCAGGGCTAAGCAGACACTTTAAACATAAGTTGAATCAAATGTGTGGAAGATTTCCTTAGCCGTCTTGATGTGAACAGGAAATTGATCCTCCAGCACAAACGTCCAGAGTGCCAAAAGCTCATTCTTCAGCAAGATAATCAGGCACAAAAGGTTGCAAGTTAATCAGTTCAGTTTCAGTTTAGTATTTACATTCAGTTCAGTTTTAAATAAGCATTTAATTAGTTCTTAAAGTGTACTTGAAAGCCTTCATGTTGGACCTCATAGATAATGAATGATGCCTGTGATTTTTGTTGTGTTATTGAAAAGTGAAACCAGATGCAGATTCACCATCCAAGTTTGGATTCTGGCTGGCTGAACGCCGTGGAAGATAGGAGGTTTTATCATTTTGGAAGTATGTTGTGTGCTGCACTAAAAAACTGGCTGTTGCATTATGGAAGGATGTTGATTCCACACCATGTTTTAAGTGTCTGGAATAAATTTCAGACCCATAAAGCAGCAGAATCTGATTCCTCTGTTGAAAAAGAGGGAAAAAAAGAGGATTATTTTGTGGTTAATTTAATAACTCCTGAAGTTGTCATTGCAATATGCATATATTTGTTTCCTTAATTACATGGTTGTGCTATTTAAACCTCCTTTCTGTCCTTTGGAACTAAGTTCTTGTTCTGGGTGAGAAACCAAAGCTTCCTTTTGTGTTGGGAACCATTATGTGATTCAAGGCAAGGATTATGTCCCAGCATTCCTGCATCATTAAATGGTATTGCCAGTGAATTGTCTTCAGGCTCCATAGGTTCCCTGCAAGGGCCCCTGGACTTGGTCTTGCTGCTGTTCCTGGCTGCTGCAACTTACTTTTCTCACTTGCTCAAGGTTTGTGCACTGTTGGAAAAACTACGAGAGGCCATCTCTTTCGTGGTGGCTGTGTAAGAAATATCCATTTTAGATTTACTTGTTAAAGCAGCCTTATCTGCTGTCTTACTGCTTTTGTCCCTTGGGACAATCTGTTAAGGATCCTTCTGGAGGGGATGCAGGGGGAAAATTCTACTATAGTTGTGATGTATTTAATCCGCAGCCTGTCTATACGCTGAAATAAATAGAGCGTTCACCTTTCTGTTCACAGATTCCTTTCAAATACAATTACAGCGTCACCTGTGGCATCCCGATTCATCAAGATCTGTACTAAGCACTTCTGAATCTTATTGACCACTTGTTTTAGAGGATGATAAATCCCTGTTCTCTCCGAGCAAAATGATTTAATAGAGCCGATTTTTTTCTTTGATTTATGTTTGCCATGACCAGAAAGCAGGATTTCAGCATCCAGTAGACAGTGCTTCACAATTACAGAATCCGAGGCAGGCAGTGTCTGTTTTGTTGCTGTGTGACAAATTGTGTAAGACGACTTGGTGACAGTTTATGATATGTTCATACACAACCAGAGCACATGTTGCAATTGTTGCTTCAAGATTAAACTTTCTTGAAACCGGGCTTTGAATTTAGACCATGCCTCTGAGTAGATGTGAGCTCAGTAACTTACTGGTTAGAGATTGAAGAGGCAAAAAGAGCCCTGTGCATTAGACTTGAAGCCAAAAATGAGTTTTTAATCTGTGTAGTCTTTAAAAAGTGGTAGTAATGCGTGTTGTACAGGGTTTGGAGCATTACTGTGGCCATTTGAAAACTATTTTTATTCCTTATTCTGTACCATCACAGGGGCATAAAAAGCAATGCTAATGGCATTTCAGTGAGCCACAGTGTTAGTGCAAAACAGCTGAAGAAATTAAAGAATGACATGCTAAATTGTGACTGTATGGTAAAATTAGATGAACAAAATAGGATAACCAAAATCCAATTCTGGCTGATGGAATGGATATGTGGTGACAACCCTGTCCTTGTATATTGTCACAATAAATAATCATCTGAGTTGCAAGTATTAGTGATGATGAGTGCCACCATACTTCATTGATCATAAGATTAAGTGGCTTGTGCAAGATGGTATCTCCAGCTGCTGCCTCCTCTTGACATCACGTGCTATCAGTTTGTATGACTTGAAAGGGGTGCCATACATAGTGATATTTATGGGGTATCTGGGCCTATCACATGTCTGACCAGTTCATCATTTGTAGCTAGAGCAATGGGATGTAGTCCAGAAGTAGTTGTGTGTACTTATTGTCGTCATTGCATTAGAATGAGACTTGTCTAAATAATGAAATCCTAGTAGAGCAATATCTCACTTGGAAGCCATATATCAATAGGGCTTTAGAATAGCTTGAATACGAAGAGGATGTTACACAAATAGATGGATTCTGTCAGCCTAAGGACAGGGATTGACATTTTTCAGAACAGATGTCATTGATAATTTATAGGTGGCTTTAAAAATTAAACTTTATATAGAAGCCAGCTTAAAAATGAAGTGTTGTCAATGTTCTGAGTGCATTAGGTACATTAAGGGAAAATGCACGCTTCACTCAACGGTATTTAAGTACTTCAGAAGTCAGGGGCAGCCATGTCATTGGAAAGTCTGGTTGTGTTCAGTACTGAAGGTTCGTATGAGTCTGCTGGATTCCAGATAGTGTAGTTGTACTCCTAGGAAGTGTTTTGAAAATCGTAATTACTGATTTTATTTCCTACACTTCTGATTGAAAGGTGTAAAGTTTGTGATTCCTGGAGAAAAAGACACTTCTACATCTAAAGGTATTAACTGAGCTTTCTGATTTAGTAAGCTGTAAAAACGTCAGAAGCTGTGAAAACTGCGCTGGAGAGTAACACAGAGCTAGGAAAATCACTGGAAATCTTTCTGGTGCTTTTGTGGAATCAGGATTGCCTCTTTTTTTCCTTTCTTTAAATACACTTTTTGTTAAACTGATCCATCTAAAACGAAGTAGAGGTTAATACACACTTTGCTAAGTAAGAGAAATAACAGAACACCCCCCCCCCCCCCCCCCCCAACCCCCCAACACAACCCCCACACAAGGGGGGAGGAGTGTGATATTTAATTCTACACACCCGAAG
>WYDI02023192.1:20297-41851 GCA_009867235.2 Psittacus erithacus
AACCCCCCCCCCCCCCAAACAAAACCAAGGCTCAGCCCAGGAAGATGGGGATTCTGAGATAATATTCAATGTGCCCAAAGGGACAATGCTGTCTCTTGTTGTCACTCTCTATATTTAGCTACCATGCTCATATGCAACTTAAAATACCTAGAATAGCAAGAAGAAATTTTTTTCCCCTTCACTTGAAGTGGTACAGTGTAGGGTTGTTAATTTTGGCTTATCACAGCTGACACTTGAGTAGGGGGAAAAAAAATAGCAAGCTTTAACTCTCTCCACATGTGCCCCTTGTGAGGAGCCCTCTTGACTCCTGTGAAACTTTCTTGGCTGCCTTAAATTATATGCCCCCCATTTAGGAGGAGTTCACAGGTCATTTAGTTGATTTAACATCCATTGTTGTTTGCACAGCTGATAAGGGGCAAGAAAGCTATTAGTTAAGAGGCTGAGTTCAGAAAAAAATGTTAATAATTCTAGCTTCCTACTCGCATCAAATGAAGTTCTCCTGATTAGTTAATGTAAGCAGTGTGACTTATATTTTAATACTCCGGTTTATGTGAAAACAGGCAATAATTTTCACACTTTCTGGAAGGTTTGATGCTGTTGCAATGTAAGTTTTTTGTGTTTTAGCCAGTTATGGAAAAGATAATGAAGTATTTCTGTATGTAAAACATAAATATTTGCCAGATTGCCGAACATTTTACACGCTACAGTGTGCTGGTTTTTAATGGGTACTGCTCCAGAGTGTCAAGTTAGAGCTGTCAAGAAAATTGAGCAGCAAAATGGAAGAGAGCATAGTCCTTGAGGAAATACTGGCCACGTTGTTTATGGAGGAATAACTCTGGCTGGTTTGGATCTCACTAGTGGCTTACTTGTCCAGCAAGTGAACTTGTGGTCCAAAGGAGAGTGCTTAACACGAGCGGATCTGGGCAGATGGGGGACGGAAAGGTTGTGCTGAGTTGCCAAGCTTGCCTGATAAATCCCTGCTCTGGCTGGGAGGTGGCAGGGAGCGATTCGGGAAGTGAGGCGGTAGCTGCAGGCAGGGAGCGGTGCCTGCTGCACCCCGCAGGATGTTCGTCAGGCAGGCAGAAGGAAGAAGAGCCATAGAACTGTGGGCTTAGGCCTGACATGGTTGGGAAAAAGCAGAGTGCAATCCAAAGAGCCAGGCTGTGAGGTCATCTCGCTTAGAACTTACCAACAAGGAGTGTTTGTCATGCTGTCCTTTCCCTACGTTCTGCACTATTAGAAAACACATGGACTATAACTGGATGAACCTTTTCCAATAGGAGCTAACAGGTTTTTGTGCTCCCATTATCTGTTAATGGCAGTGAAACGTTTCCTGGTTCTTGTAACAAGTTCATGTGAAAAATAATCCGTCAGACACCCGTGAATCTGTGGCCTGAGTGAATCGCCTCTGTCCTCAGATCCGATGGACCCTTCCAGCTACCGAGGTGATAACTTCACCCGGGCACTGCCAGGAAGAAAAGCCCCTGAGGGGCTGATGCTGAGGGGGTTTCTGAGGAGGGTAAGAAGGTCGGATGGGCAGAGAACGCCCTTTCTGCCCTTCAGAAAGTCACAAGAGCCCACGTGTGGTTTATACCTTAAGGTTGTGTGGACATAAATGTCGGTTAGCTATGGAGGGGATGTGGGGTTTGGGTTGTTTCCCAGTTTTCTATACACAAGAATACGGGTGCTGTTACAGTAAAGATGTTTGTTTGTTCGCCTAGATGGGACTCGCTATTCTAACCTGCAGTTCCATGCAGAGCGATGAAATTTCACTGCTTTGACAGCATTAGCATAAAATAGCACTGGTTTCTCATTTGAAATTTAGCTGTTTACTTACTACATGTGATGTGGTGAAGACGTTTTATACGCGACTGTTCCAGAGTGTGTTGGAGCAGGGCCCGCTCCCAGCTCTGTCAGAGCTGGAGTGAGGTGAGGTAATGGCGCGGGGCAGCACGGAAGGCAGGAGGGCAATCCTGTGCAGCTGCATTTACACATGTTTATATAGAAGTTACTCATATTTATATAAAAGAGAACCTAAAAGTGGTAGAGTGGCAGCAGGAGCTCTCAAAGCAAGCTGGAGGGCTGTCACCATGTTCCGCATGGCCAGGCTGTGAGCTCCTGGTGTCTGACTGACCTGAGGTGTGTGAGGCGGGAAGGAGACGCGGCATGGCCTGCAGCGTTCAGCGCGCCCGCTCCTGAGAAAGCACCTTCCTCTCATCTAAATCTGAGGTAAAGTCAGTTTCATTTTCCCATCTTTTCTTGTGCAAGAGGTTTACAAAAGGTGTGATGACGCCCAGCCTCTTCTGTAGGTTGTCCAGTGTCTGTCTTGGTTTTCTGGTAGGAAGGAAATCCTCTCCAGATGAGCAGGTAACCTACAAATACACCGCTCTGTTAGGTTATTGGAAAACTTCTTTTAAACTGACAGAAAATATACTAATAATGTGTTTTTCTGAAGTTTTGATGAGGCAGAAATTCAAAATCAATGTAAAAACTGAACTGTTACATCTTTTTATAAGCATAGATGATCAGGATCCAGTAAGCAGGAATTGTAGCGTCAAGCAAGTTGTTTAATCAATAATGATTCTGAGAGTCCATGTTGTCATTTGCCCAATTTCCCCCCTTTTTTATTTTCCCTAAGGATGCTATTCTATGTGTGTCCTTACCCAGCTGAGAAAGAGATCAGTGTTTCAGAAATGCCAGAGTTTATAAGGCTGGAATCAGTTGGGAAAACTTGATACTCTTTGAGTCTTAAGAGTGCTTATTCAAATATTGCATTTCCAAATACAGTGTTCCTTTAGAAATTTAAAATAACATGTTTTAACTGCGCGGTGTTAATAAGTAGCTGGGTAAGATAAAACCTCCTCTGAACAGTGGCTTTTTCTTTAACTTTTATCTGCAGTTCCTAAGAGCGTTTCACAGGACGCAGCATGGCTGCGCTGAGCCGGCAGCTAGGCTGCTCCCGTTCTGGCCTGCAGCTTTGGCCATCATCTGCTGGGGTTTCGAAGCAGCTCATGGCCATTAGGGCAATTACCTGCTGTATGCAGCTTGCAGAGGAAGAGGCTGGCTGTGGATCTTTGCTTTAAGGGACACTTAAAAGTGAGCGCTTGAGGTACTTTTGTAAGCAGGCTACAGATCAGGATTATTTCTTACTAATGTTTTCTCAGGCAATTTTAAGCCAGCCAGGGTAGCAGGAGAATTCCAGAACTTCCAGCAAAATTAGTAGGATACTGAAACTGTGCAAGAAATACCAAGGAGTTTAACAGCTCAGGAGTCTTTTAACTTTGCCATGGGAGCTGTGTTCACTCAGATGCTTTGAGTGTGCCTAAAACCACCACTAAAACCTGAAAGTGGTTTCTTATGTCTGGGGCTTGTATTTTGAGGTGGGTTTTTGGCATCACTGTTGCATTGCTGTGACCGAACCAGAAGGTCAGGGACTCAGTAGATTACCAGGTATTGTAAACTGAAGCTGTAATAGCATCTTGAATCTCTGAGAGAGGAGGATGCTATCTCCTCAGTCAGCACTAGATCCTTCCATGGCAAACACCTTTTGGGTTTAAAATGCTGTCCAATCTTAGTAATCAAATACAGGTTTATGTTTGTGTATATGTAAAGGAATTGAAGCAAGTACAGTAAATACGACTGTGACTATAAGCTAAACTGTCATTTGTGATATTATTTCCTTATACAACTCCTGGGAGAGCAGGGAGCTGTGGTGACCAGCTCTATGCTGGTGTGGATATACCCCTGAAACTCTCAGGACTTTCTATTTGGGTTTTTTCCACTGAGTATTACGCCGTAACACTTCGACAGTGCTTTCTGGTGGTTTGCTTTTTTGGAGGTTAGTGGTGGAGTTGTTTTTTTTCCCTGAAAATATTCTTGTGCATGTATACTTTCTTTATAACAGACATAAAGAAAATCATTTAATAAAGCTGTTTCTAAATGTTTCTTCACATGGCTCCTCACTTGAGCTTTTCTCGTACTGTCCTGTTATTCCCTTGTGCATACAGAACTCAGTATTTACTTTCAGGCTTTCAAGTTTGTTTCTCCAGGTTTCACTCCTGGGTTTTTGAGGGGCTGTGCTTTTATGCATTTTGAGCCTTCAGTGGCATCTGATGTCAATTTGAGACGTTGGGAATATTCAGCTTAAAGAAGTTGCCTGAAGTTGGTGTACCCTTTGCTTTGGATGCACAGAGGATGTTTTGGGTCCAGCTAAAAGAAGCCTTCAGTATTGTGTAACATACTGTTGGTTTTGATGTATTCGTTTAAGCACCTTGTAAAAATCATCAGATGCATAAAAGATGGTGATAGCAAGTTAAAATACAGTATTTTTCTGAATTAAAGGGTGCTGCAGGCATTGTTGGAATTCCTTTGTAAGCCCCTGTGTACATCACTCGGTGAGTTTTGACCTTCCCTCTCTTTTTGGAGTGCAGATTTCACTACTTCTACCAGTTTGTGCATGACTTCTCATGACACTTGGTGTTAATTGGTATTTCAGGTAAGCAGTAATGGAAGACATCTGCTGTGTGGTGAGGTGCATATCTTCAATAACAATAGATCCCCTAGATGCAAACGTGAGCTTCACAGCATGTCACTCTGGTTCAGTGATACATAGAAATATATTTCTGAGAAGCTGAAGTTATTAACAAAAGCTGATTTTTACTTAAGTGCATCTTAAGTGTATCAGCTATTTTCACTATTGTGTAAAGAGTGGGAAAATGCTTTTGAGTAAAGTAGTTGATAGTTTATGTCTAATTTAGTGGTATTGCAGATCAAGGGAGTTTGACACAAGGATAGGAATAAGGTAAAAAGTTGGAAGCTTAGGTTAAAACGATTGTAGATAACTTGATCTGTAGTTGCCATATATAGTCATACAAGAAAAAGTCTGCACAAATCCTCCAGACGTTTATGGACTTCTCTAATTCCTATGTCAGAGCCAAACAGTTCCAGCCAAGAGATAGCGAATTTGTTAAACTGCATTAAGTTCCTAAATTGCTGCAGCCCAAAGGAGCAATTCTTCCTTTTAAAGGGGGAAGAGTAGGAGGGAGTAGGCAGGGAGGATAGTCCGTTATGAAGCCTCTACTTTTGGTAAGTTTTAAGAAGATGAGTAACATTCTAGAGCTCTTAAACAACAACCCATACACACAAAAACCCTGAATTAATTTCCGTTGCTATCATCAAAAGCTGACTTTCTAAATTTAGCAGTTTCCTATAGACGCTCAGCTTATGCTAGCAACAGTAAAACTATTTTTCCTTAAGTGCAATTTGTCACCTCCCCCTTCTAAGTTGGTAGAAGATAACTTGTATTAATGCTGTTGATTTATTATTATACAAGTATGTCTCATTTTAATCTGCTCTGGAGTTCATTGTGATGCAGCACTAGGCTTGCATGCCTTCAGTGGTGGAAAAAACAGGGCACAGGAGAGACAGACTGTTTGCTTGTTCTGCTCTGTCTTTGTCTCTCTTTTTTAATTTTGGACCTCTGGGTTTCTTTTCCTGGTCTTTTTATCTCTTTCTTTCTCCCCTCCCCCAAATACCGAACAGTTCACGGTTCAGCACATGAATTTGGGAATTTATCCCAGCTGAGACTGTATATTGCAGTTGTGAGAAGATGCTGCTACTCAGAAGCGCTTTATGTGGGTTTTTATTTCTTAAGTTCAACTAACAAACAGTAAATGTATTGAATAAGTCTGTAGTGAGATTTTGCTTTCTTTCATCTTGATGATTCATGTGTATCTTCTGTATGCTACCAAAGCATATTACATTATAGGCCTGAGCGTGTTTCGGTAGGAATTTCGCCAGGAAGCTTAAAGACAGCAGAAGTTTGTTTTCTCTGAATTGCTTCACTTAGGGAAGCAACATGAAAAGATCTGTGCTGCATTTTTTTATTTAGGTCAGGAGGATGACAGTTATATTAATTGTGAGGTATTTTTACCAGGTAGGCTAAATTAGAGGCAGTACACACTTTGGATCTATAGCCTGATGGTATTGAGGTTGTCAATTTTTTTTTTTTTCTTCAAATTTCTCATCTTTGTAGGAATCTGAAGTTATCACTTGAGCTCCATTTCAAGGGCAATGCCTGCTAAAGGCATGGTAACTTGTGAGTGCAGCAGGCAAGTAGCCCATGACTCCTGGCATAAAAAAGGTGGTGAAAAACAGAAGAGCAGCAAAGATGACAGTCATGAGAGTTTTGGCAAGTGTAGGACATGGATTTGCAGGACAGCAGGCTTTTCAGTCTGACCCTCATGAAGCAGCTTGTTTTCTGTAGCAGCAACTGGCTTTTGAATAAAAGTGGACATTCAAGATTAAGTGAGCAAATTGTATAAAAAGATTATTAGAGGATTGCTTAGTATTGGATTTTCTTGCATTGGAATCATAGTAAAAGGCTAACTATAATGATATAAATCAGTAAATACACCTTTGTTCCTACATGCAGGTATATCAGAGTATGGTTAATGCATGATCTGTTCACAGCTATATTTTTAACCTATCTTTAAAAGATAAGTAGGGAAAACAATTTTGCAGTATCTGATGCCTTGGCAGTGCACAGGCTGCCCTTTCCCCAATTTACGTGTGAGGATGAAGCCTGGTCCTTTTTTCTTATAGTTAACACAGAATTCTTCTTGGAAATTTAACCTGACTTTAAAGCAAGATCCTTGTATTTTGGAAATCTTTCACCTTGACCAGTAACAGGTATTCTAAAATAAAAATGTTTTTTAATACTCTCACTTCCCCTAAATAAAACTGTACATTGAAATTAATGACTTCTGAATGGTCCTACCTGTCTTGTCCTTGAGACTGAGGAGAAACCCAAATCTCATGAGCGCGATGCTGCTGACAGCACCCAGGTTTCTGATTTCATCATCCAGGAAGGCAAGGCCGAGCGCTCAAGTAGGGTGCACAGTGATTCAGACACTCCATGCTTGTGTGGAGGGAATATGGAAAATTACAGGCTCAATTATGGTTTCACATTAAATATTCTTCTTTTTAAATCCACCATGTGAAGCATTAGTCTGTGTTTGAACTGGTGTTGTTAATTGGACCACAGCACTTAGACACATTTTCTGCAGAGTCATGGCCTGTGTCATTAGCTTCTCATTAGACACGTTAATTTTTTAAGACTCATAATAATTACCTTTTTTCAGAAGTTCCTCATTTTACACGGAGCAGAAACCTTTGTTCTTCAGGCTGTAGTTCTGAGTAATCAGGGAAGAAGCATTGTGAACTCTTTCGCTATAAACTTTCAGAGTGGAAAATGAGAGTGCTGTAGAGGATGGAGAAAGAGATCCTGCAGAATGTGATTTGGGAGGAGTGTTAAGGATCTTTTCCACTCAAAACCTCAGTTGCAGGGGCAGAGAGCTTGTGGAATGACAGAGTTTTTGGCGGGACAGAGTGGTTCTGTTTAAAACTTGACAGTGTAGATGAGGCTGTTTATTGGGATGCATAACTAAGCAGTCAGTTTGCTTTCAATTTCATTGGACAGATGTACTCATAAAATCTGCAGGTACTTAACAAAGCTCAGTACCAAGTAACTATCTCTTCTGTATGCAGAGATACTGGCCGAAGCTCTTAAGAGCAGCAGTTCCTGCGTGTCGCTGACACGTGGTTACTCCGCTGACAAGAACAGCACACTTCAGATATTCTGAAATATTTATTTGGCTAATCAAATGTTTTTTCATTACATCAATGAGTAATTCTGCTGAACTGGGATGTTATGGACTTGCAGTTTTTTCCATGACAGGGGTCTGTTGTGGCATATTTGGTGTCACCTGCAGCCTGCAGCATGGACTACAGGGTGTAACGAGAGCAGGACAAACTGTTAGCAGAAGGAAAAATCCCCAAGGTCCTTTAGCCAGGACCTCTTAAATTAATGTTTGTTAAAAATGATGCTTGATTTTCTGCATGTATTGGTGAGCTTTTAAATAAGTCGTTCTTTATTTTTCCCTATTGGAATTTTAATGACCAGGCTTTTGTTTTGTTAGGATTAACTCCTTCCAAAGCTTTACCTGAATCGTTTGTGTTTGAATTAATTTTTTTGTTTCCTAGCAACTCTAGTTTTTAACTTCTGAATTGTTTCTGTTCAGTGTCTTTTCTAGCCAGTGTTAACATGCTGCTTTGTAAATGACAGCATGGTTTTAACATGGTTCTAAAAAGCATAGTTCACTATATTAGTTTGTATAGTTAGTTAAAAAAGTATTCTCCTATTATATATAGCATATGTGTATATATATACACATACATATATATGGGTGCAACAGTTCTTTTGCGCAGTTGATTTTTTAAACAGTTGTGAAGGTAACCAGTCTGTTTATACATTGCTGCATAGGCACAGAGTAAACTTATTAGCTTTTTGTTTAGCTTAATGTGGAAGAAGCTCTGAGAGGATTCCATTAAGACTTGCACAAGTGAGTGATTCCATTGAAAGTAAAGTGCCAGTCCCAGACTCAAGGCAACATGGCTAATAGGCGCCTTCATAGATTCTCCATTTTCCTCATGCCTCCTCACCTGTGAAAGGCAATATAGGACCAGCCCCCAAAATGGTTCCTCACTGTAGACCTATTAGAGCGAGTACAGAGGAGGCCACAAAATGCTCTGAGAGTGGAGCACTTCTGAGAGACAGGCTGAGAGAATTGGTCCTGGGAAAGGAAAGGCTCTGGGAAGACCTTAGAGCAGCTGCTAGTGCCTAAAGGGGCCAACAAGGGAACTGGAGAGGGAATTCTTCGAAGGTAACAGTGTGTAGGACAAGGGAGATGGCTTTAAACTGACAGGATGGATTGAGATGAGCTCTTAGGAAGAAGTTCTTCCCTGTGAGGGGGTGCTGAACTGCAGGCACAGGGTGCCCATAGGAGTTGTGGCTGCCCCATCCCTGGCAGTGTTCAGTGCCAGGTTGGATGGGACTTGGAGCAAGCTGCTGTAGTAGAAGGTGTCCCTGCCCAAGGCAGGGGATTGGAACTGGATGAGCTTTAAGGTCCCTTCCAGCCCAAACCATTCTGTGATCCTGTGATGATACTATGACCCAGACGGTCTACAGAGTTTGGTACAAACAAGGGTGTTTCCACAAAGTCTTGAAACTAGTGTGTATGGCTGCTGTCAAGGCTCACTTCTGGGATTGTCATGTGGCTGCAATTTTTGCAAAATGATCTGAGCTGGTTAAACAGCAAAAATTCAGTTTCTTTTTCAAGGAATCTCTTGTAATGTTTATTCTGTAGGCTGGTTCTGCCCTGCTTCGTAACCTTTCTGAAGTGCAAGCATCTCCCCCTGAATTACAATGCATGTGTCTTTGCTTAATATTCCACTTTAAGCTGAAGTCTGCTCTCACTAAATCAGCCTTTCACAAATGGAATATTTTTTCACTTCTTGCTGGGTGGGTCTGTACACTGAAAAATAGGTCAAGAACAGTAATCTAAATCTACTGCTAATAAATAATTAAAGCTAATGGAATTTGCACAAGATCTGTGAGCTGAAATACTTCAGAAAGTACTGTGGGGTACGTTTTGCTACTGTAAATCAAGATTTTTTATTTATCATTGTGCTGGGTTGAAACGTATCTATAACTGTAACTTAAGATTTTATTTTTTTTTGTACAGAGAAAACACTGGTATGTGAGTGTATTAAAAATAACTGAAATATCACAGAAAATTGATAACATCGTGATTCACTGTTTAATGATCAGATTTCAAGTAAATACTTCAGCAGCCTTAAGCAATAAGAGGGTTTAGATCTCATTAAATCACAGTGTAAATTGAGCAATAAATTGTTTGCTCATATGATTTAATTTGCCTTGTATTTTAGGAATTAAGTCATCTAAGCTACTGTATAATACCTGTTTGAACAACTATCTGGGATTTCAGTTTCATATCTTAGAGCAAAGCAAAGTGGAGCTTGCTGGAACTAATTAAACATAAAGACTTAAATGTATCCCTTAGTACGACTCCAATCACATGTGCCCAGGATCTCTGGTGGAAAAATTCCATCGTCTGTATTTTTCCATAATCATGCCTGCAAAGAAATAATATTTAAAACTTGTGTATTGGTAGCTGAGCATCTGAGGGAATGATCCCAACTTTTTCCAGTTCACCCATAGCAGGGTGAAGCATATATGCTTGCTGGCTCTCTCTAATTAACCAGCAGAACTGCTTGCGACTAATTATAGTTAACCTGCTGATTTCTGTGTTTCACAGTGACAGGTTGTGTCCTTGAAGTATATAATAATGAAACACACCTTGGAAGTATGCCGGCATTCTTCCCAAATCCTTCATGCCTGGCTGCTTTTCACCTCTCCCTGTTTCAGCTCTATTTATATGAAAGAGAAGCTCAACTGCATTACCCAGATAATAGCTATGGGGACAAAAAGTGTATGGAGCCCTGCCTGTGAGGGGACACAGATAAGCATCCTCCCAGCCACGAGAAAAAGTGTCTGTCATACCAGCACATCACTTCTTGATAGCGGGGCTGAAACCTGGCTGCTGGTTTTTGACATGAGTTCCTCTTGAGGCCGTGCTGTTTCTTCTGTCAGCGTTGATTTGAACTGACAGCTATCATCCTGCCCAGTCAATAGGTATTGGGGTTTGTTCTGGGTTGGCTTTTCTCTTTCTTTATTTTTAGTTTTTGTAAGCTCTTATAAGAAAGTATCTGGAGTCACGATGTTCAGCACTATCAATTCTGAGTGCAGGGCCACTTGTTAGTTCCTTATTACGTGTGGGCTAACAAGGAAGGAGATGCAAAAGGGTAAGGTGGTAGGAAAGCTGTAGCATCTCACTGGTGATAAGTCAGCTCAAAAATAGGTTGTGACAGCTGAACTAATGATGTCACCAATGCTGATACAAGTGGGCTGCTTCTCATTATGATTTCTCTGCCAGACATAGTGACATTCACCAGCCAATGTGTGTCTCCTGTAGGTGATATATAGAACAAATCATAGGAAATGTGGTGCAGGAGGCACAGGATATAACATTTGCTTAGTTTTTGGTTTGTTTTATTTTACAAGAGCCCAATACTTCTGTAGATGATACAGGTGTATAGGTCAAGCTTAGCCTTGCTGGACCACTTTTATCAAGCCAGGGTCACAGGGCTCTTATTGTGACATTTAGAGATAAGCATTTTGGGAGGTAAATGAGATGGAGCAGTCTGCAAGGGGATCAGAAGGCGCTTGTGTAGCATCAGACCTCAAGTAGATTACAAATACAGTGTTGGTAGCCTGACCATTGATATGTCCTTTGTACTGTACACAGTGTATTAAGACAGCAGTAGATAAATAATGTTGCCTAGTTGTCAGAAAGATGCATTTGTTGCCCATGGTTTTACCACAGATTTATTCTCGGTTTATTTTCCATAGAGTTATTTTTAATGAGATTGGAAAGGGAGTTAAAAATTATTTGGATTCAGATTTCATTCTGTAGCTACTTGATCAAAACATAAACTCGTTTATACTCTTGTAAAGGGAAAATGCTATATTAGCTTTCAGCTTTCAGATTTGATTCAGATAATGATACAGCATCCTAATTCATAGTCTCTACTTCAGATACTGAGTTTGTCTGTGATAGAGCCTTTTTCAGAAAACTGCTCTATCCTGATAAATCATCCAGAGAGAGAACATACACATTTAGATGGCATGGAAAAATAGGCTAATAATGTGATTGTATAGGAGTACTCAAGTATTTCAATGCATTTGTGTTGATAAATTATAATCTATTTTAATGTTCAGTTGCATCTACCCTTTTTAGCTGTTTCCCTTGATCCCAGTGATTTGCTAGCTGTATGCAAGTGCTGGAGTTGGATGCTCTTCCTGTTTTGATCACAGCCCAGGCAGTAAAGGCCACCACACATTAAACAGATAATAAATCATATGGTGTCCTTGCTAACCAGCAGTACAGATTCCCCCAGGTCTCAACTGAACATCCTCCTCTCGGTTCAGTTTAGTGCAAAGAAGGTAAAATTGTATTTGATGTTAGTGTAGTATTTTGGGTTTGATGAGGAATTTTTCAAACTGCCAAAAATAAATCTCCCCAGCAGTTTCAGCTGGTGACTCCAGCATGTGTATTCCTGACTCGTGTTTATTTTTACTTCCCTTTTGTTGTAAGCTGTCTAAAATTTTGATGCTGTTTAGCCAAGAAAGGAATTATAAAAGCAGCCTGTAAACTCTTTCCAAGGAGAGGAGGAAAAGAGGGGAGAAAACAAAAAAGTCTGAAGAAGGTGTTTATGCTTTTTGTTAGTGTGTACCATTTATCCACTTTACCTCATGATGTATTTAGTTGCATTTAAAATACTAAGGCAAGTTCCTTGCAGTTACTGTTCCTAAATGGTTTGCTCTGTGAAGATAATGGAAGTGGGATGCTCTATCTCTGTTGTGTAGCTGCAACAAATGTCAAGTTATTGCTACGATTTCAAGTTGTCAAAACATTTTACCCAGTTAAACTGTGCTCTAATGATCAGCATTTCCCAGGATTGCCCAAGGTTGATCACAGTGGTATAGTGGCAAGGACTTGCCAGTGGGACTGAATCATTTTGAGCTGCATTCTTCTCTATAGTGAAGTGTTTAAAAACAGTTTTACCAACAACAAAAGCTGCTGTCTAAATCAAGCACAACATGTATTCCCATTATGGCATGGATTTTGCTTGGTAACGTTTTGATTGCTGGGATGAGTGTTTAGCATCCTGAATTTGCTAAGTGGAGGATGTGTGGGATTCAGATTTAGTGCTTGAAAGCTTTTCTCCCTTTTTGACAGCTTGACCAACTGTTTGCTTGGCTTTGGGATGCCCCTTTTATTCCTTTTTTCCCCCCTCTGTTTCTCTCCCTCTTCTGTCTGCTATAAACAGCCAACAACATCTCTCATTACTCAACATGAATATGAAGCAAAGTCCTGCCATAGTTTATGTCATGAAATAAAAAGTGCTGCAAATGCTGTCTATCAAAAGTTAGTACATGTCAATAGCAGGCTCTTGCCTACAGCTTGCCATGCACACAGGAGCAGGGTTTGGGTTCTCCTGCCACCAGAGCTGACCAGGCTTGATTTTCTGAATGCCACTGCAGTGCTTTGTCATCTCCCAATGTACCAAAGGCGATTCCTGACGCTTAGGCAGTGGGAATAACACCCTGCTCTTGAGAGCAGTGCAAGTGGAAGATCTGGGGCTGGTCTGGAATTAGATCTCCTCTATTTTTGCTTTCAGTTTTGACATCAGTTTGCTGGCTGGTGCCAAACTACTTGGTAAATTCAGAGGCAATACCAGGGACAGGAAGCCCTAAACCTGATGATTTTGTACTAGCTCAGATTTTTATTTCAAGAAATGTTGCTTTGCTTGGATGTTATCATTTTTCCTGATTTTATAAAGGGTGCCAGTATACTGACTATAAATGTAATGCCTCTATAATTTCACTGTGCGTTAAAACCTGCCATGCTAGATTTAGGCCCTGAATGTGGGCATTTATTTTGCCATCAAAAGAAAATGTAATGCTACTTTCTTCAATGTTATGTCATCATGTTACAAAGAAAAACGTGTTATAAACGTGCACAGCCCTCTGGTCTCCCAGAGGAGTTGGAAAGTGGGGAAAAGATGCTTAACCTGCCAGTTTGCTTTGGTAGAGGTCTTCTTTGTAGATGTTTATGATTTATAAGGATAGTACCTAACCTTTTTTCTGTCCTAAACCAACAGAAAATATCAGGAAACATGTGAGTGATTCGACTTAGACTAAGAAGAGAAGCGTTGTTTGGTTTGCTGCCCAGGAGGGAGCTTATAAAGCTGCAACACTATCCTTAACTTGATAGGGATTAGCTGTATGTTAGTGCAGTAACCATGTAAGAAGTGAAATTTGGCTGATCATTTGTCTTTGATAGCTCTATTTGTGTTTGGCCCCTTAGCCATTTCTCAGGGAGTGGGAGAACTCCTGATACTCCAGTTCTCTGCATGACTTGTCATTTAAATGACAAAAATCACATCTCTCAAAAGCCTACTTTTCCTTCAGGAAAATCAGATTAATCCAGGGTTTAGGGTGTTTTGGTGAGTGGTTTAATGTCCAGTATGCTGCATGACTCTAGACGTAAAAGTAAGTGCATTGGAAAGGAGAATTTCCCAACTTTTTTAAGGTCACCTTCTTTTCTGAAAGGCCTGAGGCTTTAATAGACCCTTTTTATATTGAGAAAATGCTTTGAAATCTCTTTAAGACCCCTTGCTAGAGGGTTCAGGGTGGCTAAGGGGCTGTGGCCAGTGTGAAGAGAGGAAGATTTCAAGGTTACTTAAGCAGTTTGTGAGTGTCCCAGTTGCGAGCTGTATTTCTAGAGCATCGTAGGCCTCTTAGAGGGAACATCCAGAGGCTGACTAGATCTTACCTGGTCCTAAAAATGGGTCCTCAGCACCCACAGTAGGTCTGGTCAGCTGTGCTTTGGAAATCTCCAGGGACGGGAAATTCACCTTCCTCCTGGGTGAACCCCCACCAATGCTTCCCACCTGAATGATGCAGCATTATGTTACTGGTTTTTACCTCTCACAGATTTATTTCTAGCTATAAATACTATGAAGTTGCTGCTTGTGCCCCAGGGGAATACCACAGCAAAACCAGGAGTCCAGCTTCTTGGCTGTGCCTGAATAATAGTGTCCTCTGCAAAGTGACAGGATTATATTCTTTAGGCACGCAAATAATTAGAATTCTGAGAATTTTTAAGTGAACTAGAGACCCAAACCAGCTTAAAAGTGGAGCGAGGGAGAAATTTATGCAAGATAGATGTAACTTTGTTGTCCTAAATTAACTTGGTTGCTAAGTAAAAATATGCTATAAACTTTGAGTGATTCTGTGGGCAGTATTTTCATGAATTTTGTAGCACTGTGTTGTAATTGGGAAGAAGAAATTTTGAGTTTTACAGAAACCAACAAATAAGTTGAAAATGATGCTCCAAAGTCCTCCTCCTTTAAGCCTAGCTTCCATTTGTGGAAATTTCTCTGGCATAAGTTCAGAGGTGTAGCTGCTGTTTAGGTAGATAGAGGCATTTACTTCTAATCGCATTAGTGTTTCAGCTGAATTATGAGATTGAAGTCGTTCAGTGCTTACCCAACATCACTGCAGGTTTGTTAATTAATGCTGTTTGCAACAGATACAGGTATATGTCAAACTGGAAATGCAGACTTGTTCCAAATGAATCCTAGATGTATTTCTTCTTTAATCAAGGCTTCCGTAAGGATTTAAGTAGCATTTCAGAACTGAAAAGAGTGTGAGGGAAAACTTGACAATGACTTGTCCTTCAAAATTTTTCTGATTAAATATCTTGCTTCTGTCTTCCAGGACCTGCGCAAACAGGTAGCTCCATTACTGAAGAGTTTCCAGGGAGAGGTAAGAGCTTATGCTTCTCGTGGTGCCTTTGATACTGCTTTACCTGAGTGTGTTGTGCTGACAGTCTTTCAGCACAGCCGTGTGAGTACAGAGCCCTGGCGCAGAGGACACTGCAGGGTTTCAGCCCTTGGGCATGGTGCTGTGTGCAGGGTCTGTGCAGAACAAGCTAAACTGGTCAAATCACTTTGCATCCAGCATACCTGAGCATAAATTTACCATTGCAGTGGCTCAGGCATATGCCAGTTCATTGTGTCTCAGTAACAATGGTTGGAACACTTAATGCAATGTAATGTACATATAAAAATACGAAGATAGTACAAATAGTTTTCAGCGTAAACCTTTTCAGCTGTAAACCTCTGTATTCTAGGGGGCTTGATGGAAAACCTGAAGTTGGCAGGTGTTTGTTGGGAAAACAACAGAAACCATTAACGGCTCTGGTGCCAGCTCTTATTTCACATGCCACTCCACTAGGAAACACTTGATGAGAGCGATCGCAGTCTAAAAACCAACTGTTGTTATTTTGAAGAACTTCTCTAGGAAAAGGCAGCTGGGCCCATTACAGGATTTTACATTTCATCTGTGGGCAGCACTGAAGTGCTCACTTCACGTGAGTGCTTCAGCCAGATGGGAGCTGTTGTGTTGCCTCTAGGAAAATGCGCTGTATGGAGTTTGCAAATCATATGTCTTCTTACAAAGATCACTGCCTGCGTGGGGTGGTAGATTGAGGTTTTAGCTCACACTCTGCTACACGTTGTAGAGCTCTGTTCCTAAAGTTAGCTGTGTTGAAGCCGCAACGCCTTTTACTTTCTCAATCTGTAAGCTGTTGGCTGTCTTTATATTGCTGCAGTTCCCCTCAGAGCACAGAGAACTTCAGGAGCATGTTTTCAGAAGTCTGCATAAGTAATGAAGTACACAACTCCTGTTATTTGTAATGACAGTTGGATTTCTGGTTGCTTGCACATCCTGCTAAATATGCATCCCAAACAGGCAATAATTCCTCACCTTAAAAGCAGTATTTTTTTTTTTTTTATTTTATAACCCAATTTCCCAAGTACTACTAGAAATAAATAAATAAACAGGACAACTTGCTCCTTGATATATCTAATGATAATTTGTGAGAACAAAGAATGACTTGTGTGAGTCTGTTTGCCAGTGGAAATTTACACTTCAGAATTGCTCCGAGTGGACTGCAGTGCTCTTAAAACCTTTTCACTTTGATTTCAAGCTTGCAGTGCACTGACTGAAAAGTGTATGTGTGCTTTCAGCACTGTTCTTTAATGAAGGGAATGTCTGAGGATCAAGTAAGAATCATAAATCCCAATTTGGCTACAGCAAAGGAAGATTCTCCCATTAGATCAGCTCACTGTAACCTTGGTCTGGCTCATACACTCTCCTCCTCTGTTTTTCTTCCCTAATGTAATGGTGAAGTTTATGTTGGAGAGCGAGTGTCCTTGAGCAGCAGGTAGGGAATGCTGTAGGAGTGCTCTGGTTCACACCTAGGTGGGCATTGTGGATGGTAGCACTGAACTCTGGAGCACCATCTTAATCTCACTGACTGCTCATGGAAGCTGGGAAGAAGGGTTCTTGCATGATGCAGCTTCTCTGTTTACCATGAGGGAGAGTCTCCACAGCATTTTTGCCTTCGAATCTTATCTCCACCCCTACTGCTATTGCCCTGTCATTTCTTGATCTGTAATGACAGAACTAAGTAGGTGCTATTTGCATGTCCAAGTAATAATATGTTATGATTCCACCTCAGAAGGGAAACGGATCCCATGTGGAATGACTGTTCTCACATGAGAGAGCTCTGGGCACTAAGGAGGACAAGAAGATCAGAAAGGACAGACAGGTCCCTAACTGTCAAAGGTGTTTAAGTAGCTTTACCATGGATATTGCTGCGTTTCTGCTGCCTAAGGCCTGGCTCCCCATCTCCTGCCTTGCCTCAGCACTTTTTATTAGTGTGATCCCACGGTGAGCACAAAGTTTTCTTTTCCCCCACTTTTTTGCTGGCTTAGTTGTCTGCCAGGTTGGTTCACTGAAGCAGCTCACTGCAGGCACCCGCTGGGCAGGGAAGAGGCCAGGAGAATAAATCCAAGGGCAGGAGGAGTGCATATGCGTCAGCCTAGGTTGGCTTAAACTGTCCTTGAACTGTACCCTCGGTGAGCCCAACATGCCTTGGAGAGAGGTTAACTTAAGCTCACACATTTCAGTACCCTCCCAAGCATGCTTTATGGGATATCTGCTTGTAAACCTGTGGGCAGTTGACTTTTTACAGTAAATCCACAGGTCACTTGAGCCAATTTTTTCTTTAAAGGGTATTGGTATTTCTCCTCCTTCTCCTCCCCACCTTCCTTTTGTATAATGTGAATTTATCAGTAAGCCCGCCCAAACCACAACATTCTGTATTCCATAGATATTTGTCTTGTCCATTCAGCTGAAAACTGTTCCAGTTATCATATATTGAGTTTCCATTAGTAGTTGGAGATAACTTTTTTTGAATAGATCTCAGTGCTTTAAGTAACTGGGTTTTTTATGATGACAGTTAAAGAAAAAGCATTATGAAATGGAATTTAGCATTCTGAAAATTTTAAAATGCATTTCTAGTTCAACGTGAGACCCTGTTCATCACTGTAGTATAATTTTATTACAGCACTTTTTCCTTATTTAGGATTTTAGTGGCAATTTGAATGCAGGTTTGAGGGTTTTTTAGTTGACAAGAATGTTGTGTCTGATTCACAGCTTTGTTCTTCTGATTTTGGGGGATAACTTTTCTAGCTTTCCTGGAAGATTTAAGATCTGGATGATGTAAATAGGCTGTTGTGAGCAAGACAGAAGTCACTAATTCAAGAGGTGTAAAATTCTTGGTGTTTCCATCTTAAATCTCTGTGTATGTGTCCCCTTTATTTTTTCTTACCATTAATGTGAGGATGCAACTTGCTGTGCTAAATACAGGACAGAATCAGAACAGGCTAAAGAGTTCTGTCATTCAATCCTTAAAATGATTGGCAAGGCACTCCTTCAAGCAGCCATCTGAATAAGCTGTGTTCCTGCAGGTCGTTGTGCCTTACCTTATTTGTATCAGTGGATGGGTACTTGTGCATGAAATCCTAAAACTAAAGAAAAGAAAGAAGTTGTATTCTTGGGCTATATTTAGAGAACTTTTAATTTACAGAACTGAAATCGTGGCATGGAAATCTAATGTTGGAATCTGTATTTGTGAAGTCATCAAATAGATATTTTAAGGCTGGGAAAGGATTTCCTGAGGTCATTAGCATTCTTTTCATGTGGCATAACAGTACTGTCCAACAGTAATGCAGTAATCCCTCATTTGGAGAACTCTTTAAGGCACATACTCCAAACCAACACACTGGACTTCATGTCTGTGAAAACCATTTCTCATATTCTTCTCACAGAGCAAGTACTTTTAAGGGTATTGCTGTTCTGATGAGCCCACTCTGGCTTCCCACTCAGCTGAATTGCTCTTTAAACTATTATTTTGGTCAGTAGAGTAATTGAATAATTTTCCATATGCATACAACAGAGGCTGAAAATCAGTTTGGTGTGCTGGAACTACTAATCGTGCCTCTGAAGGAGTGCTCTAATTGTGTGCCTGAACAACTTCAGACCTACTTTTCTTCTCTGTTTTGAAGGAGTATTCCTGAGCTGATTTTTTTTGATTTTTTTTTTTAATCCCCTTTAATTTCCTTATGTTAAATTTATAAACCTAATTAATACAATTTCTTTCCTGTAGGTTCACTCCATGATGGCTCAATTAGAGTAGCAGTAGAACTGTGGTTCAATATTCAGGCCAGCTTCATAATTGAAAACACATTTTCTTCTCAAAAGCTGCAGCTGGTTTGGTTCTGCTCATGCAGAAAAGGATATAACCTTGCATAACATAGGAAATGAACGGTTGAGAGAGAAGCCAAATTCAATTTCAGTCAGATATTTTGAGGATAAGTCCATGATCTATGGAAGCAAGGGAATGAAAAGTGTGTGTATGTGGAAAGCAGCGTATTCAGCACTCTATTAATCATGGCTAGCCTGGGTGCTGTTGTGTGCTGTTGCGTTAGCACTGATTCTAGTACAGAGGCTGGAGAGCAGCCAAGCACTCCAGAAGTTAACCTCTTAAAGACCCTGAGCTGCTTTCTGTTGAATAAATGTAATTTTGTGGTCAGAAATAAATGCTTGTGATGTAGCAGGAGCTTTGAAAACAACAGTGTGGCAAAGCTATTACAAATTGCTCTGTGTTGGGGAAGTCAACAGCATACATCAAAATCCAGCACTCATGTCACGCTGATTTAGGCCCAGAGCTTTCCTGCTTTAAAAGCACTCCATGTAACAAAATGGGGTAAATCTAACATTTTAGGTGGGTAATTGGTTTGTTTTCACATCCACTCCAGGGCGTGTGGGTGCTGGGTGATTTTCTTCATGTAACAGGAGCGTGGGGATGGTTTCATGCTTCACCTCAGATCTGTTTCCCAACGCTAGCAGGGAAGGGAGAGGCACACCGTGTGCTTTTGGGGCAGCAGCAGCAGCCTGACAGTGCTTCATTCCTTTTGTTTACAGAAGTGTGTAAATGATTATTTATTTCATTTTGGCTGGCTTGATTGCAGTTTAAACAACATCTTTCCTGAGGAAGGTGATTTAAATATGCTTCAGCATCTCAAAGGCAGATGCGCTCTCCCTGATGAGCATGTGGGATGTCTGCTGCTGGCACTGGGCTGCAGGGTCAAAAACATCCCTGAGAGAAGAGACACGCAGCTATTGGAGGGACAGCACTGTAGAAACTCGAGTGCAATCAGAGCCTCTCCTATGTGTTCGTCTTTCTCCTTCCCGTATTGGTAACTTCCTGGGACAAACCAGCTATTGGGGTAACAGGCAAGGACCCAAACCCAACTTATAAACCACCAGAAACAAGCAATAGGTGCCATGCACCTTTGAAAAACTCTTGCAGGTTCATCTCCATCCCATCCAGTGTGCAAGCAAGTTGTACTGAGACAACACTTACTATTAGGGTAACTTTGGGGAGGATCAGTCCAAATCCTCTTCTTTTTATATAATTGACAAAGTGCTGAAATTCCTGTTGGCAGCTGGTGGGCTGTCTATATTAAGGCCCGTTATGCCGCTGCCACGCGTTTGGGTGAAATGATAACAGTGGTGGGAAACTATGTATGCAAAATTGAGGCAGGCAGCACTGTTTCAGTTCACAGTGTCAGAAGTAGCTTCTCATCCTTTTAAAAAAAGAGCTTGAAGTGTGCTGGAAGGAATGGGGATGGGAGGGCTGTGCCGGGCGCGGTATTCTGCAGAGTGTCATTAAAATCCAGTTCTTGTTTCCCCAAATACAGAATTATCTCTGTATTTATTGCAAAATTACTATGAGGCTTTATACAAGCCATTATCTGGTCTTGCTTTGCTATAGTAAAAAAGCAGGAGGGCAAGGTCAATATGAAGTATTAGTGAAAGGTTACGTTTTGGTATTCATGCGCAGGTGGGTTTGCACAAAGTCACTCAATGAGCTCATTCTCACAAGGATTCTTCTGCCCTAATTTTTAAAAATACATAAACAGAAGTGTGGATCATCTATAAGGAGAAAAGCGGTTGTGGGTTCTAGGTCACTGTTCACAGAGGCAGGAAGAGAGGTTGATGAGCAGGTGAAATTACCCGCTCACTTTACAGTGTAGCTAATTCTTCTGCTGGGAAGCTAGAGGGGATGGAAGCCGGAGGTGATGGACGAGACAGGCTTCTCTTCCCTGGCACTGCTTTCTTTCCTTCCTCCCCTGCCCCACTTTGGCACACCAAGAGATGGAGATGCAGTGAGGGCTGGAGCAGCTCTGCTCTGGAGCCAGGCTGAGAGAGCTGGGCTGGTTCAGCCTGGAGAAGAAAGGGCTCCTGGGAGACCTTAGAGCAGCTTCCAGTGGCTAAAGGGGCTACAAGAAACCTGGAGAGGGCCTTTGGACAAGGGCCTGTAGGGGCAGGACAAGGGGAATAGCTGCAGGGCGGAGAAGAGATTCAGAGCAGCCCTGTGGAGAAGGACTTGGGGGTGTTGGTTGATGAGAAAATGAACATGAGCCAGCAATGTGCGCTCACAGCCCAGAAAGCCAACCATATTCTGGGCTGCATCAAAAGGAGCGTGACCAGCAGGTCAAAGGTGATCCTGTCCCTCTGCTCTTGTGAGACCTCACTTGGAGTATTGTGTGCAGTTCTGGTGTCCTCAACATAAAAAGGACATGGAACT
>WYDI02023193.1:0-34769 GCA_009867235.2 Psittacus erithacus
CAGTGGTTTGTGTTATACCTTAGTTACTGGACTGTTCTTATCTCAACCCGTGGGAGTTGTATTCTTTCAATTCTCCTTCCCATCCCTCTGGGAGCTGAGGGGACAAAGGGGGGAGTGAGTGAAAGACTGCGTGGCAGGGCTTAAACCACGATAGACTTCCACAAGACAACTGGTAAGTATTTCCCATTTTAATTCTACTTTTCTGCATAAGCTTTCCAAGTCTCATTCTAAAAAATCTAAAGTTACCCTGTGACTGCTACAAGTATCCCACCTTCTATTCATTCCACTCCTCTCTGTGTCCTGCAAAGGCAGCTCACCGCTTTTGCCTACATCCAAGCCCACAATTCTTCTTTTCTGCACTTCACCCCAGCTTTCTCACTTTCCATATCTGCTGGCTAAACAGCAGAGAGAAGGCACTGGGGCTAAGCTGGAACCACAAGTGTACTGGCTGTCCATAGAATACGTAGTAGTTGGTCAACTGACCAGATAAGAGAAACAGGTAAGGAGTACACTTTCTCTGCTTTTCCTTTAGTGGGGCCACAACTCTCTCCTCTACTCAGACTGTGGTTTGAACTAAGAGCCCTATGGGCTTAGGGAAAAGGGCCCATGTCTCCCAACTAATAGCCTATGGATAGTCAGGAACCAACCAAAAATTGATGGTTAGGCTGGAGTGCAGGAACACAAAAGGCACCTGAAGGCACTGACACACACCTCCACTCCCCGATTACAACTCAAAGGCTTTTTGTGGCAGAGGATGTTGCTAAACACTAAGTAACCCTCAGCAGATTTTTCTCTCCCATGAATCCATGTCAACATTCTGCTGAACCCTTTTCAGGAGCCTGCCTGCAGCAAGGAGCCCCATGGCTTAAGCATACACTGAAGAATATTCTTTTTTATTTTGTTTTGAATCTATCATTTGTAGCACTGCTTCAATTTCCCCGACTTCTTGCTCAAAAAGAGACTGTGAACTGTAAGCCTCTATTCACACCTGCATAACATTTCACCCATTTCCACCATATCCCCCCCTCAGCTCTATCTTTTCTAGGATGATAATCTCTAGACTGCAGAGTTGCTTATAAAAAGTGTGAATGGCTTCCATACAATGATTCCTAATGCTGCTTTTCTACATCTTTTTCATGTAGGGGGAGAAGACCTGCACAGTACAGTACCCAAGAGAAAGCAGTAATGGACTGTGACACAACGCTATTTTTTCTTATATTGCTTTGCACTCTGTTCTTTTCCTGGCAAGTCCTTGCATTTGATTTGCCTTTTGACTACTTGTTCAGGGTGAAAATACAGTAGATGTATTTCCATGAAAAATCACAGTATCAAAGATCTTACACCTGGAGGATTAAGAGTGCCTATACTACCGCACATAAAGTCAGGATCTTATCTCTAACTTGTTCATCAGTTTCAGAAAAACTACAGGAGCTTAGTATCACTGAAATCCCCTAATTTGCTCAATTTGCTTAAAATTTCCAACTTTTCATGAGAGAAAGCAGAAAGTGAAGTCAGACAAAAACAACACAAACCACTCTTTCCTTATGAAAACTGGCTAACACAGGAATAACAACATCAGGCTTATCTGTTTCCAAAAGAGCAGGCAGTTGATAAGAAATAGACTTGGCATCAGCCAGTTCTGTTTGTGCTAACTTTACAAAACGCCCATCACTGTACCTGGCTTAACCATATCCCTGTAAGCAATCCATATTTTTCAAGGAGGGCAAAGGCAAGCTTACCCAGGAACATTCAGCATCTAACCACACAAGAGGCCACCATTATGGCTAGTTGTCTCATATGAAACTATACACTCACATATGAATGGGGAAATAAAAGAAAACAGGAGCAGTTTAATGCACATATTGGAGGATAGCTGTAAATTTTATTCACCGATTAGCACATGTAAGATATTGTACACTTGCAAGCTCTATCCATTACCCCACCAGTGGGAGCTAGCATTAATCCATCACTAACTTGAAAGCTGTTCATTTGTTTCAGTAGTTTTAGTTTTCTTTCCTACCGTTACTGCACTCCCAAATTTCTTTTCAGACCAATCAGCAGCACTTCAAAGAAACATCTGAGCTGGTGGCATTAAAATGACCAGGGAAACACATAAAGCTTTAGCAAGGTACAACCACTGAGCAAGCGAAAGATGCCATTTAGTGTTAGAAGTGATGACTGTGAGCCCACCCAATTGGGGGGGGGGGGGGGGAAGAATCATAATTCATTATTTGGCAGGGGAAAAAAATAGCATTCCTCTACAGGCCTAGCATAATTTGTACTTTAGGAAGCACATCATATTAACATTAACAGTCCATCATATGTTAATAAACACCAAAGAATTAAAAACTGAAGTATCTTGGTCTGTATTGCAAGCAATAGGCTTACACAATTTACAGAAAAAGACGAAATGGACATACAGGTGGCAGACTTTGGAATTTGAGAAGCTGAAAAGTGAAGATATTTTACATACAAAGTTGCTATGTCATTTGGAAAAATAAAATAAAATAAAGTGTGGTACCTGCTAATACTGGTACAACAAATAAGTATTTGGTATCGAGTGCTAAGGAGACATTCCAAATGCAAATATGCAAGCACACAAACACACTCACATGTATCTTCTATACCAACACAGAGGCAGGTTTTGTACATCTCAAAAATACAGGAGATTTAAGCACATATTCTGACCTCTACAGCTCATATCAATGCTGTGGTTTCTACACATGACAACTGATGCATGCTGAGGACAATCTTGCCAAGAAATTTTCCATATGTAATTTAGAATATCATTTGGCTTGATCAGCGCTAACCCTACACATGCTACTTGCTTACAAACAGCTTAAATGGAGGATGCAGGGGAAAGGAAAAGGTAATGGAGAAGAGTGAATGTTTTGTCATCTGAAGAGACTTGCAAATAAGCACAACATTTCTGAAATAAAATGAGGCCATTAAGTTCTCTGGTGTAACTAAGGCCTCAACTTCCAGGTGATGGAGTAAGTTAAAAACACAGTGTTCTGATTAGCACACTCCAAGAGATGGAGCTATACCATTTTCTTAGCTTTAGCTGTTAACTTGAAGTAATTTTTTTTTTGTAAGTATAAGGCATGCTTTAAGATGGAGATCACCTAGAAGCAGTTTCCAGCAACTGGATCTCATTATGTACCTTTGGCTGATTAAAGAAACTTCCTTAAACAGAAGTCCCCTTAACGTACTGTGAACAAGCCATTGTTCACTCAGTCCGATTTGGTTAAACCAAAGATTCTGAATTTTAAATTCAAGTTTGACAGGCTTTTCACATTCTGAATCCATCACAGAAACATCTCTGGCTTTATCAGCAACTCTTCTGATGTTACAAATTTCCCCATAGCACCATAAGGTTAGTCTCATCTACATTTATCATTCAAATATTGAATTGCTATCATAGGTATAGCCTCATTCCAAAAGCCATTTCCAGACTCTAAGTTATCACAATTCAATTCATTTTCAGAGTCCATGTCTTTCAGAGGACAGGCTCCACTTTCAAAAGTGGAGTCTACATCTCTTTTTCTAGATGTTTACCAGACACTGTATTTAGCAAATTAATATACACAATTTGTTTCTCAGAAAAATTGGTGAATCTTAGATGCCTTTGTAGTAACTAATCTCACAGCTGCAACTCCACCATCTTTGCATACTCCAAAAAACTCTACTAACAAAGTTTCCGTATTTCTCCCTGATTACTGGCAGATACAGAAGAGTACCTGCTGAAGAAAAGGATACAGCCAATAGACTCAGACTTTCCATTTGCGCTGGTTTTGGCTGGGGTAGAGTTAATTTTTTTTATAGTAGCAAGTATGGGGCTGTGTTTTGGATTCTGCTGAAAACAGTGTTGATAATATGGAGATGTAGTTACTGCTGAGAAGTACTTGCACAGTCAAGGCCTTTTCAGCTTTCCACCTCACCTCACCACCGAGTACAGGTTGGCTGGTGCATGTGGAGCTTGGAGGGGACACAGATGGGACAGCTCACCCCAACTAACCAAACGAATATCCCAGACCATAGGGCATCATGCTCAGCATATAAAGCTGTAGGAGAAGGAAGGGGGGAAACATTTAGGGTGATGGCATTTTGTCTTTCCAAGTACTTGTTACACGATATAGCCTTGGTTTCCTGGATATGGCTGAACACCCCCCAGTCCCCACCCACAATTCCTTGTTTAGCTTTGCTTACACATGCTTTAGCATTTGCTTTACCTATTAAACTATCTTCATCTTAACCCACCAGTTTTCCCTCTTTTAGTCTTCTGATTCTCTCCCCAACCTACCACTTGGGGAGTAAGCAAGTGGCTGTGTGGTGCTTAGCTGCTGGCTGATATTAAACCACGACATAACTATATTAAGATTTTTCAGTTACCTTGTCCTTAATCCTTTTAGTATGTGTTACGATTGATTTTGTATCACTTTAATTTGGCAATCAATGAAGTAAGCCATTCTAAATCAGATACATTATAAAAGAGTGTATTTTATCAATACAATTACAAAACAAAGCTTTAATCTTAACAAGAACTGAAAAAGCTTACAGCAAATTCATCTGAAAAGACTATCTGTCCTACCCCAGAAAATTGTATAAACTGACAGTAGATTATTTTTATTGACCAAAAATTGCCCATGAGCAAATAAAATTACCTACTTACTCAAGTAAGTGCAACTGGCCTCTAGCTTTTTTAATAAACTTGCTCCCTTTTTTCACATTATTGTCTTACTAATTTCCTTACTCCCTTTCTGCAGCTTCCTTGACATCATCAGATTTACTGACATCAACCAACACAAAACATAAACAAATTAGAAAGATTATTTTCCAGTTATTGCAAATTACTTCATCCCACACAACATCCTTGTCTCTAAACTGGAGAGACATGGATTTGATGGGTGGACTGCCTGGTGAATAAACAACTGGCTGGATGGCCACAAACAGAGAGTTGTAGTGAACAGCTCTATGTCCACATGGAGACCAGTAACGAGTGGTGTCCCTCAGGGGTTAGTGGTGGGATCGATCTTGTTCAACATCTTTTTTGGCCACATAGAGAGTGGGATTGAGGCACCCTCAGCAAGTTCGCCAACACCAAGCTGCGTGGTGCAGTTGACATGCTGGAGGGAAGGGATGGGATCCAGAGGGACCTTGACACACTTGAGAGGTGGGCCAGTGCAAACCTTATGCAGTTCAACAAAGCAAAATGCAAGGTCCTGCACCTGGGTCAGGGCAATCCCAGGCACAGCTACAGTTTGGGCAGAGAAGTGATTCAGAGCAGCCTGAGGAGAAGGACTTGGGGGTGTTGGTCAATGAGAAACTGAACATGAATCGGCAGCGTGCGCTCACAGCCCAGACACCAACTATGCACTGGGCTGTATCAAAAGAAGCATGACAAGCAGGTCAAAGGAGGTGATCTCTGCTCTCGTGAGACCCACCTTGGAGCACTGTGTGCACTTCTGGTGTCCTCAACATAAGGAGGACATGAAGCTGGTGGAACAAGTCCAGAGGAAGGCCACACAGATGATCAGGGGGCTGGAGCACCTCCCGTACAAAGACGGGCTGAGACAACTGGGGCTGTTCAGCCTGAAGAAGAGCTGCTTTCCAGTATCTAAAGGGGACCTACAAGGATGCCAGAGAGGGACTCTGCATCAGATGTAGTGACAGGACAAAGGCTGAGGGGTTCAAAACTAGTGTGTGTTGTCCACGCCTATGGCATGGGGGCTGGAGCTAGATGATCTCAAGGTCCTTTCCAGCCTTTATCATTTTAACAGTCAACAGGTAGACTCCAAGATCAGAAAGACCCTTCAGTGTTTCTCACAATTCCTCTTTCAAATTTTACTTCACTGTGCAAGTTGAAAAGCTTACAGCATTACCTCAGCTTACGTCTTATCTATCCTATATGCACAGTGAATCATCAGTTTCACTATTAAAATAACAATCAAATTAATAATTAATTTCTTAGTGTTTTGGCCTGCCTAATTACAGAAACACATGTATCATATTAAAAGCCCTTCTTCCTGCTGCTGATCTCATCTTACTTGATTTTAATACAAATTTTTACTAATAGATTTTTATTATATTATCACACTGAAAAGCAGAGATGTTCAGTTCTACACCACGCACCCACTATTTTAGCTGTTAAAATTCTCTAATTCATAATGTTAATACCACTAACCTTCCCCCTGCTCCTCTTCACTTGCAGTTTTCACTGTACACCCCTACTGCAAATAATAGTCTTTGTCAGGTTTCTGGTTACATTTTGATTATACAGACTATCCTTTCTCCAAAGGTTTCCTCTTCCAGAAAGAGCTCTTGTGCATAATTAAATTTAAACTTTGCTTCCTTAGGCAGTCTTTCCCACTACACATTCCTGTTCAAATCAACAGATAGTATCTGTTTAAGTGGTCATAAGAATTGCTGAGAAGAGATGAATCACTCAACCTAAAACTCACCTGACTGTGATTAACAGTAAAAGAAACCTCACAGTGGAAACCCATGGAACAGCCTACTTACCAGAGAAGTTTCTTCTTAATTCCCTTTGGTTAGCATTTTATTTGTTCCCTGTTGTATAATGGTTTTTCAATTCCTTACAAAGGCTTCACAAAGCTTTCATTTAACCTAACATAATGTACTGTAAATGAATAATTCCTTTTCTTTCCTGGTCCTGTTAATCTTTTGGCCTCAGTTACATCTCACAGTTGTGAGATGCAAATGTTAATTATGCAAGAAGTGTGAGATCTGTATTTTGATTTCCATCTGTCCAATACAAGTCCAGCACAAGACACTGATAACTGAGTGCTTTCCTATCACTATGGGAACATGATTGCCAGGAACATGCCAGGAACATACCAAGAACAACATCTCATACTGACTCCCAGAAACCCCCATCAAGTACCTTCTACTTATTAGAGCCTCCTTTATCTTCTTTGATGATTCATATTCTTAACAAACCCCTGATTACTCTTACTGTAACTCAACCTTCCTCAGACCTGAAGAAACATTATCGAACTCACATAACATCTTCCCCTTGCTACATGTTGTATATCAATTATCTCACCTACATAATTTATATGGATGTAGTAGTTGAAACATTTCATTCATGTCCAACTTGACAAAGATGTAGGCCACCCAGCATTTTCCTTGCCCATACGTCCCATAGGGTTACACCAGCACTAACCTGACCCCACAGCAAGCTCAGAGAACTAGGCAGCAGAAAATCAACCCTTCTGAAAAGTAATTTCAGCAGCTGAGCTCCAAACCTGTATGACTACAGAGACAGTGCAATGGAGCAAACGCCACCAAGGGTGGGATGGAACAGAATCAATCAACTTTGGTTTAAACTGCTTAAACTATAGCTTCACAATATACTTAGATTTCATAACCAATCCAACACAAGGGCTGTCCACCATAAAGACAAAGGCATCATTTTTTTTCTTTCCCACAATCACAAGATGGCTGTATCTCTTCCCTCACACGGGCCTTGGTGCTCACCTACCTAGCGGGAGAGACAATTCGACTAGGCAATCTGGAACAAAATTAACTTCATAAAATGCTAGTAGAATATTATTTTTCTTTCAAGTTAAATTTGCTACAAGTGGAAGTCAAAGACTGGAAACAGATGCAAGGACAGGTGATGAATCATGAAGGAGCTGGGGAGAAAGAGGAAATAGTCTGTCCTTCTAGTGGCACAAAGCTTACAAAGGGTTGTGTTAGAACTTCAGCATAAGGGTGAAGAGACAGGGTACAGTAATATGATGGCTTACAACTGTTAAAGAAGGCCATGCTCCCCACTTGGATTGCCCCCCATTACTGGCTATGTTGTGCTGGCTTTGTTACTAGTGAACCTCTTCCAGAAAGGTATATACCTTGTCAGAATGGTAGAAGACCTTCCAAGGGAAGAGGAGTAAAAGCAAAATCATAAGGCTGATGGTAAGGAGCAGGAGTAGTCCCATTTCAGCTTCAGAAAGCTGGTATGTTGGCTTAGCTAGCTTGGAACTGTAATTTAAATACATGCATTCCACTTTCAGAAACAGCAGTGCATGGTGATACTGTTAAAGTGCCTAAAAAAATAATGCAATCAGATATACTTATGCAAGAGTCACTTGAGTCACCATCACTGCTATTGGTAACCAACTGCTATCTTTCCCACTACATTAGTGATCCTAACATTTACTTTCCTCTTAAATAAAGCTTTAGACTGTAAGACCCAAAAAGTCTTACAATACAAAACACGCTTGCACTCTTTATGTTTTCAGCTTCCTTGAAACATAAGACAATGTGCAAAATCCAATGCATCAAACAATGTCAAGAGAAAGCCACAGAAGACGTGGCCACAGTACCAGGATGTATTTTGTCAATACTGACTCAAGACAGCTGAAGCAATGCTCATCTCTTAGAATTACTAGTTAGGTTTTAGTGATCAACAGCTGATAAATGAGTTTGTTAAAAATTATTTGATATACTGCTCTGACTGCGAGATAACTCAAGCCTGAGTGCTGTGAACTCTGATCAGCAACAGGGAAAAGATATCCATAAACTCATCATTTTTTCTAGGTTGGTTCTACTACCTCCCATGGTAGTGAAAACCAAGAGAGGGCCCACAGTACCAGAAACACATTCATTTTGTCTTGAACTAGACTCTGATATGTGCAATATTCTCAGAGAAGAAGTTCATGGAATAAAAGCTGGCACGGCACTGCTCAACTTCAGAGTATGTGAATAGATGGAGAGCTTAAGGAGAGCTATCTACTTTCTCAGAACAAAAGCTTCCAAGAAAATACAGTGGATGCTATTTTGAGTTTGGTAAAATGTAATCCAAAACATTTTTTCTCTTGAAACACCACAGGATAGAAATGTTATTAAAACACAGACAGTGGCAGTGTAATTCAATGGGCAACAAAACCCGCCAAGGTTCTTTTTTATCTTTTTTGTATCTTGCATTTGTTGCATTTTGGGGTTTTTAACCGGTTTCCAGAGTTTACCCCTTCTGATATATCAGACACTCCACCTACAAAAAACCTGTTATATGCATCCCAATTTCCAGAAAAGCTTAAAATCTGCATTGCCTCATGACAAGAATTGATATGGCAGAGAAGCCATCTTTTTGGCAACCATGTCTTCTGAATCAAATTCTATACCCCTGCATTTGTTTCCAAACCCTGCTCTACTCCCTTAGTTCTACCAGTACAATCATTTGTATAGTCTCCCAGGAACAGGATTAAAGAACTGACGACAGAAGTTAAAAGTAACTGTTACACATCCCCGTACAAAAGACTTGTCTGCCTTAAGGGTGCATTATATATACACATGATAGATTAAGGACGAGTTTCTCTGATTTACTGAACTTTGGCAGTACATGTGTTTATAAAGGTCTCTCTTCTGCATTAATTTTCCAATAATCGATAACTCTCATTCTTAGTGAATTCCTTCCTTTCATGAGAATGCATCAGAGTTTCTCCTACTTGACCATCTACATGCAAGAATCCCATCTCCTTGAGACTTTCACGCCCCTGACAAATGTGACCAACTCGGCAGTGGATGGACAAAAATTAAGAGAGATGGAATTAACTGTCAGCATAATCAACTAATCTGGAAACCAGGCTTAAACACCCCACTACCCAAAAAAATCCTGCCAACCTGAGGTTTAATGATGCTCATATGCTTATAGTGTAAAATCTGTATTAGAGATTGTAAACGGGTTAACAACTAACAATAATATATTACCAAAAAAAGAAAATATGACCTTTTATCAGTACAGCATCTTTTTTCCTGTACCCAGGAACTATGCAAAGGCAATATTTATCCTCCTTTTAAATATCTTTCTGTTCTCTTCCATTCTAAAAACATGCTGTCCGTTTATTTCATATCCTCTCACTCTCAACTTGAGGGACAGGTCATTCTCTTAAATCTATCTTACTAGCTTCACAAATGCATGATACACTAAGGTCAAGGTCTAAGGACAAAAATCCTAAGGCTCAAAGCAGGTATGAAGAATGGAAATGCTTGAAATAAGGGCCGAAACAGTACATGCTCAAGGAGGGCAAGCCTCAAACAACCAGGTTCACACAAAGAGGAAAAGAAAATGTCGCTCTCCAATTTAATCAAAATCCACTGGACACAACAGCTGACTGTGCAGTGCAGGTGACCTGGAGAGTAATTTTATTACTTATATGGAAATATCCATTTTCATGTTCCCACCTTCATTCCTCCCCACTTCTCCCACCTTGCTCATGACAAGAAGAAAATTTACACAAACAGCATTTTTTTACAGGTTCCTCCTCAAGAAATTCTCTCAAATGGAATAAGAGAATTCCCTTCTTTTATTGGGAGCAACTCACCTTTTTAAATAGCTCATGCTGAAATACAACAAAAATCAACACTGGCACTTGGAACTTCTATACAAGCTTGAAACACATCTGAAGAAACAATACTGGAAACTTCAGCACACATTTCCACGAAATTTAAATTTCAGTACAGTTTAAACAAATTTAGCAGGAATAGAGTAGGCAAAGCTGTCCCAGTAATGCTTTAAGCATCTGCTGCACAATTTGGCTGCGTTCAATTTTCAACTGAATAAAATACAGTTGGCTACCTCCGAAGGTAGACTACAACACATTGTATATTTTACACATCAGTAAATGTTAAGAAATGTTCCTGTTATTTTAATAGCGTTTTTCCAATTTGAATACAGCATGCTGTTAAGTTGTATCTTTAGTTGTGGCTTCCCTATAAACAAGAAAAGAACATAAAAGTGATGTTACTTTTGTGTTTAATATCTAAATAGGTTCTCACTACCTGCAAGTCCTATTAACTTGACCCACTGACGAGTAAAACTGTTGTGCAACAGAGGCATCTCAGTAGTTTACTGTAGGCAAAACAATACAAACATTGTGTAATACACATTTGGTTTGTATTTGGTAAACTGTTTGCCATTACATGAGTGGATTTTTATGTTATGAAGAACTTCAGCTTTACAGGTCTGAATGGCCTAAGTCACTACCCCAGCCCAGAAAGCCTTAATATATCAGAAAAGAAACAACAAAAGTTAATATTTAAAGCTCTCATGTTATTAATACCAGAATATTTCAACAAAAAACAGTAAGATAACTCAGCACAGATTACAACCAGATATGCACATTTTCTCCATGAAACACAAGATAACTGAGCTCTGCAGTCTTCACTAGATTAATTACTTCTGTACCCTTGCCCTGTGCAAACTCTAGCTTGCTCTGAACCAAAGACCTTTATAGTTAAGTCCCAGGAGATGCTTGAGAAGGTGTTCTCAGCGGAGCAAACTTTTTGAGAGAAATCCCATTCTGATTTGAGAGAATTCATTTCTTTTGGCCTTTGGGGGAACACTGCAAGTCCCATGTATTTGTTCAAATCTTTACCTAGTGAGAGCAAAATCCCTCCTAGGCTCTGTCAGGTTCATGCTGATCCTGCAACATCTGGCTGCGTAAGCCACGTTGTTCACATATTTTCAATTTTGTACATCAGGTAATTTTAACCCAATCATTTAAAGAACACTGTTTTCCAATCCTTTAAAACATGAATTTAAGAGAAACCTTCAATATTGAGTAAATTATACAGAGTTAAAATGTAACATATTAAACAACAAACAGGTAATTAAACAAAAACATACAACTAGAAAGTTACGGTGAAAGACAACTTAAAAGACAGAAGTGAAATGCTGTGTAGGCATGTGAACCACCTCTAATATTGGCAATGAGATCATAAAAGACATTAGTGAATATGAAAGACATTTACTGGCAAGCCATTTTTAACTATTTGAAATACGAAATATTATTTAGGAAAAAGTAAAATAAGGTAAAGTAAGAACAAACAAAAAAAGGCTGCAGAAGATGAGAAAGAAATTCATTCAAGAGCAACCCTCCCATTTTCAACAGCCACAAACATGTCAAGCACCTCAATCATAACTGCTCATGTAAATAATTCAGCATAGCAGTCAGAAACAGCAATACTGAGACAGCCACAGCTCAGCAGTCTGCACTTTGCTGTAAGGAAAATTCTCCTGAAGACAGATGCCACCCGGAGGAACAAACCCAGAAAAACAATCGGCTGCCTGACCAGAGGCAAGGCAAGGAGAGATTAGAATTGCGAGTCTCTCTCTCCTCCCGAGACTCGCAGAACAAACCCGCACAGCCAGCAGCGGTAGCAATTTTCCAAAGGAAGACAAAGCAAGCTGTGCTCTGGCTCTGAGACAAGCAGAGGGAAACACAGACTGGCCTCTCAGAAAGGGCTTCTGTGTTTCTCCTAAAGGCAAACACAACCCGAAACACCACTTTTGAGTTGCCTAGGATCACAGGAGTGTCCAGTGCACACTGGTTAGACAGAAGACTGATATTTGTTCACCAGATAATTTTTTTAAGTGGATTGTCAGCAGTGATTTTCTGTTTAGGAAACCTGTGCTCTCACAGCTGAGAAAATTATGCCTTCCGGAGAAAAGAACTGTTTGGGCAATGCCCATAACTCCCATGGAGAACTGAACATTTAGACTGAACAGCTGATAAGCAGCCACAAACATGATAACTTTGTTTCCTTTCTACTTTCTTAAACCACATGTTAATAAACATCAGGAAATGTAGATCTACCTGCAACGGTAATTAGTTCTGTTAAGTTCGCTTAAGTAAGCTTTCCATGTAGGGATATGGCAAGACGTCCACAAGACTTTAGCATAGATTGCAAACTGCATGACTGCTTTTCCAATGTGGGTACTATGTCCAGAAACAGAACACAGGATCAGAGCCCTTAATCCTAGATAGCGAGTTTCATGCAGCAGCTCCAAAGCACAAAGGTAATTTATACAACTCTCTAGACCTCACCAAGAATACTTACAGGTACTTCCGCACAATGTTACAATATATTCATATATATAAATATATATATAAATACCTAATGAAAAAAATAAAATAAATCAGGGAGGATGTTCCCTAAAGTCAACCACAGAGAACAGGTTAAATGTAGGCACCTCACATGTCTCTAGGTAACACCTTAGCATTACATTTTAGGAAATAAAACCCTAAAACCTTCTCTTGAGAATGGATCTTCCTGGATTCTATCACCACACACACATCCAGAACTCAGTGCTATAGACTCCTCGCCTGTGTTAAACAGCTGTGTGCTTGCAGCTTTACAGAATAATTCAGGTTAGCTTTGTCCTTAATAAAAACAGATTACAGTCCAAAAGGTGCTGACTATTCTTATACGTGGACAGTTACTGTATGCTTTTCAGAGTTAATGGTTACCATGTCGTAATTTGTTTGCGAAGTCCTGTCTTATCTTTTTTAATGCCCAGTCAGGATAGATCACACTGTCATGGCAAAACAGACAGGTAGTAGTTTCCTAAACCAGAATAACCTGAAGAATCCCCCCACCAAAGAGTAGATTTTTCTCTTTCCTGAACATGCTTGAATGGATTTTGCTACACCAATTTCCAATTAATTTAATGTTTTGGTTTGCCTTTAAAAGGAAAACATCAAATGTCGGTACACAAAACCTCCTCTTCCTAAGACTGGTATGAGATTAATTTAACACACAGCAGAAAGTAATAAAGTTTTACTCATTTTCACAATCGAACATGCAACACAATCTTTTTGCAAAGTTTCCAGTTCATGCTGCTGCCTGAAAAAATACTAATACAAGAAGCAAGGAAACTGAACCAAAAGAATCATCTCCATATTATAACCTAAAGCAAGTCACTGAAAAACAGCCTGCTCCAGTGGCAGGGAACTCAGAACGCCATCTACAGTTCGCAGGGCATGGAGTCCTGCTTATTGTCTGCAAACCAAAGAACACAAAAGCAGAAGAAAACTATTCTTTTTAACTCAATAAATTTTACATTCTGCGTGATGAGCATGAGAATAGCTATACAGCTTCAAAGCCCTACTAGGAATCTTTTAAGAAATATTAGCCCTTTGGGCAGAAGCACACGATGCAATGAACTGCTTATTCTGGACTGACCCCATGAGAATCTGAGCGACTAGAATAACCAACCTAACATTTCAGAGCTCTGACAGTCATTCAGGAAAGGCTTGCTTAAGAGTTCAAAATTAAGACAAACCTGAGGAACTCCTGGCAGCATCATTACAAACAAAATTCCATTTTCATACTACAGGAGAAAGTTTTAGAGCTAGAAAACCCTTTTAACTGAAGTCTCAAATAATCTGTAGGGCTCAGTCGCATATGGTGCCTTGGCACTCGTGGTAAGGAGCATCCGGGATATCAGAGACAAAAATGCTGAGATGTTGAAAATGTAGTGGCAAACTGACAATCTTCACAAGAGCTGTGCTTAAACTAAAAATCTTGAAAAATCAGAAATATCTTTAAAGAGTTTTTTCCAGAGAGGAGGGACTCTCAAAAAAAAAACTGGCACGGAGACTAGAAAGGCATCTGGTGACAGCACAGCCACCTGCTGAGTGGTGGCTGTGCTGTCACCAGATGGTCACAGGCTTAGGCACCCTGTGACCTAAGCCTTGGCCCAGGAATGAGGGCTGCCATTTGGACAGTGGACCCTTTCCCTCCTCCATCTCAGAGTTTCCCAATCAACTTGAAGGACTGTGCTGTCACGAGGAGGGAAAGATGGCTGAAAGATTATCTCTGCATGTCACATTCACTGCTTTTGAAGCTATGCCATGGATCTCAACCAAAGTGCCAACATGATGGTGAAAAATCATTCTGAAGACATCACTTCTAAAGATACTCAGCTTATTTCAAGAGTAGCAATGCAACCTTTTCATTGTGAGGCTCTGTCTCAAGGAACTAGTTACTGTTGTTGAGTATTTGCAGTTCCTATGTAAGTGAGGAACACAGTTTTGTGTATATTGCTAATGTATTCTTCCATTACTTATTTCAAGAAGTCTTCAATGGAAGCTGCCAACTCTTTACTTCTACCAGTCTTTATAGAGGAATTACCGAAATTCAGACCCTAAGTCTGCCTTGCCCAGTCATACAACTGAAAATTCACAGTGGTCTCTTCTGGATGTACGTGTTCTCGAAAAAGATGAGGAAGCATTGGGGGGAGTGTGGCCAGCAGGATGAGGGAAGTAATCCTCCCCCTCTACTGGACCCTGGTGAGGACAAATCTGGAGTACTGTGTCCAGTTCTGGGCTCCTCAGTACAAGAAAGACAAGGAGATACTGGAGAGAGTCTAGCGGAAGGCCACGAGAATGATCAGGAGTCTTGAGCATCTCCCTTATAAGGAGAGATTGCAGGAGCTGGGCCTCATTACTTTGGAGAAGAGGAGACTGAGAGGGGGTCTCATTAATGCATATAAATATCTCAAAGGCAGGTGCCAGGAGGACAGTGCCAGACTCTTTTCAGCAGTGTCCAGTGACAAAATGAGGAGCAACGGCCATAAACTAAAGCACAAGAAGTTTCATCTCAACATCTACACGTTGAGGGTGGCAGGGAACTGGAACAAGCTGCCAAGGTGGGGGGGGGGGGTGTAGAGTCTCCCTCTCTGGAGACATTCAAAGGCTGCCTGGATGCTTTCCTGTGTAACCTGCTCTAGGCGGCCCTGACTTGGTAGCGGGTTGGACTAGATGACCTCTAAAGGCCCCTTCCCACCCTAACAATTCTGAGTATAATCTGATGGAATTCAACACCATTTACAGTAGTATTAAAATCATATTACAAAATTGTATGATACAGCCCCACCTACCTCAGAAACTTTTCCTCGTACTATACCCAGTATGAATCCTTTTAGTTCAGCACTTCACGAACTTGTCAGTGGTGGTATATGCATGACACTCAATACACAGCAATATTCCCAATAAAAGCATCTCTGTTAGTGACTGGTTGTTAACACTAATCATCAGTTGCTGTATCTAAACTGTGGATGTGGCAGCTGCATCTTTTCACCCACTGCTGTACTTCCAGCAGCTGCTGCAACCATCCTGGCACAGTTGAGACCTACATTTGCTGCTCAGGAGTAGGGTGAAAATCTGCTCCCAGTGTCAGCCAAAGATCACTCAGACCAGTGAGCAGATGGGGAGGGAGGGTTTGGCTCCATTTGCAAGGCTGAGGAAAATGACTACAGGTCCAGCTTCATGATAAGAGTAAGAGGACATAGGTTAAATGACAACAGGAGAGGCTACATGACAAAGGGTGCAGGGTAAGAAGGAGAAGGAAGACAGAACAAAGGTTCATCTTCCATATCCAGGCAGCTGTAGCCACTGCTGCTAATTACAGCATCCACATCTACTACAAGCAGATGTACTACTGCTACCTATGCAACATTCTACCAGAACACCTGCAGTTACAGCTTCCATTTTAGACAATCCATTCTTGCATAAAATATGGATCAAAATAAGCCAATTATATACTGAATGTTCATTAAATGCCAGCATCACCCACACATACACACAGCAGGAAGCTAAGGAGACCAATTACAGGTGGATGGGGAAGCCAGTTTAATTGCTTTGCAGGGAAGGAGATGTGTAAAAGTTTGCTCAGAGTGTGAGAAAAAAAAATCTGCCTATAATCAATAAAATTTATTGTAAAATTTCTTATGCAATATAATCAACATGGGGGGATCAAACTTGCAATAAAAAGTCAGATTTCAAGGTGGATTTTCTTTCCTTTGTAATCTACAACATAGACTGATAAGAATAATTGTTATTTCTTTAAGTAGCCTTGTTGACATTTTCTCTGGAATTACTAAGTTCATAACGATACAGTCAATAGAAGCACATACTCCAAGAGGTGAGGTGGTAGCATTAAGAAGCAGCGCCAAAAAATAACAGGATATGTTCTATTAATCATGGCATATTTAACTGTGTTACACAAGCTAGCAAAATACTTCATGTCAGTAAAAACGCAGAACTAGAAGATGAAAGCAAGCACAAATACCAAACCAAACAGATATCCTTGAAAATAATTTATCTGGAAATAATAAGTTGGGATAACATAAATTCAAAATTCCAAGAAATACCTGTATGCTTTACAGTTTCCAGATAACTTTGGCATGAATTATGCTATCCCACATAGATTATTTTCACCTTTTAAGACTGTTCTAAAAATCAACTCCCCCAAATACGTTTTTTAAGCTATTGGCAAGTTCTGCCATTTAAGTAATAAAAAGTTTAGTTGCAATTTTAGGTTTACGATTGTGGTTTACACTGGTTTCAGGGTTTTTATATGCATATGGACATTTCAGTATCTACAGATGCTATTCAGTGACTGATTACTTCTAAAAAGGTGCACACTACAAAGTTCACATTTTAAATCTACCTAGAAATGAACATTAGCTGGCACTTTTCACCAGAACTCTGGAGCAGACAGCTGTGCAAAACAAAGATAAATAAATAATCATGAAACTTAAGAGAAGATACAGCATAAATCTTGTGGCATGCATTTCCTCCTAACTCTGATTTGGCTCCATTTCCTTGTTTGCTTCTGAAACAAACAGGGAGAAATTATCAACTTCTAAGAGATATGTAACTGTGGCTATGGCACAGAGGCAACACATTGAGAAGGAAATAAAACATCTGTATTTCCTTCCCTTTCTCTTCCACCTGAAATAAATTCTCAGGCTGCAGTTTCTCTTCTTTTCTGGAAGCATTTACACAGTATCTAATGCTATCCACCACCATGACTACCTCTGGGGCTTTTATGAGGGTGGGAACAATCAGTATAAGAATTATGAGGGATATCAAAGAGACAAAACATTTATTGAAGAGGTAAGAGGGAGAGAGTGTGAGGTAAAGAGGGTCCTACTGTATTTACCTTATGTGCCAAGCATGTGGACAGCAATAAAAACCATGTAGGGAGCAATTTTGGTCAGAGAAAGAACACGGCAGCCTAATGGGAGGCCTTTGTTCTTCAAAAGGGTCTCCTTTTCCCCTTTTGTGCTTCACTTAATTCATGGCATCTGAGCTGCTCTTGAACTTGACAGACAGAGAGAAGGAGGGGGTAGAGATGGAGAAAGGGGGAGACATAGACACAAAGAAAGAAAAAAGAAAAAAAGACTTCAAAGAGTTTTTCTTTGAAAATTCAGTTGTGCTGCATGCATTGCTGAAGGTTTTAGATTCAAGAAAAAGGTCAGAAAACATTTCATATAATTTCATCATGGGGATAAAATGTCCAGTGTTCTTATTAAGAAAGCTAGAAGAAAGGAACAGGACAAAAATTAGAAAAAATAAATCCATCTGAGCTAAGGAATATAAATAAAACTACTCCCCTGGGTGCTTTTTATTTATTTTCATGTTAAAATCTTATTCTCAATGGATCCCAATACATTTATCAAAATCTTATCAAAACCATCTGGTTTCCAGCAGGCACCTGAAAGCATACATTTTCTACACAGCCCCATTAGAATTCCCAGCACAGCGATTCCTGCTCGGACAGCAGCCGACCGTCGAACAGCCAGCGCCATCTGCAGGGTTAGCTCTCTAACAAGGAATACCGAGCCCATCTCCTCAGCGCTATGTTAAAGCTGCACTGCTCACACTGTCCAAAGCCTCGGACTCCTGAAAACGACTGTCAACGCATTTTAATTCTTCAAAAGACAAAGTAGCTTGAACTCGGTTATCTAAAATAAAAATATTAAGGTGCATCCAAGCCACGCTTCCAAGTTCAGTTCCCTCCTCTTTGAATTGCTTGAGCATGCTCCAATAGCTCCCCAACGGCAGCTAATATTAGCTCTCAGAATACATTCAGCTTTTCGCTCTCTTTAAATATCCATGCCATAGGCAATATTTATATGAAATAATTCATAATAGCAGACTGCACTTCTCAAGCATCTTTTTTTTTTTTTGTCTAGACCACCTCCTCCCCTCAATACTACGCAGCAACTACTTGAACATAGTTTATATATTCTTTTGTGGATTTTTATCTATGATGTATATACTGAAAATATCTGCAAATTGTAGTCATAGTAAGACATAACACTGCAAAACGTAGAGAGATTTATATGTCAGTATCACAATAAATTATTAATAGTGACTTGTTTTAAGTTAATTCAACAAAAATATTTTTTATCTTAAGTCATCCCTGCTCAACAATCAACCTGTCTCTCTCCTGATTATACTCTGACAACATCAGAACGCATCTACCCACAGCACACTATTTCCAGAGAGCAGAAAGTAAATCCATAATGTAGCTTTCCTATTTGATAATGGTCTTTTCCATTATTTGGTGTTCTAATTTGAGAAGAGATCTTTTCTTCACCTAAATCAAAAAGGCACCCAATATCAACATTTTTAAAATCATTCTGTAACTTAAACCATTTTGCTTCCTTTTTCAAATAGGACTATTAAGCGCATCTGTTTCTAAGGATATGTATTTTAATAAGCCTGCAACAAGGTTAATTTTAAAGTCCAAAGGCACAATTAGACTAGGGAAATACCAAAATGCATGCTTATGAACTGACCAGGAAATGAGTTCCCAGCGGACTGCCAGTGCAGCTACTGACACAGCAGAGGCCAGTTGTCACTCTGCTTTACAGTGAGGCTTCTGTCTCACATCAACAGCACGTTTATTATCTATTACACTACCTGCAAGGTAACCCAGGAAACACCATGAAATAAAATTGGTAGAAATGTTTCTTTTTCACAAGCTTGTTTGCTATTATTAAGAACAGTGTTTTCTGAAATAATTATAGTGAATTGTTGTTTGTTTGTTTTTAAGGGGGGGAGGGAAATTCCACTAGAGAAAACTACAGAATTTGTACCTATTATATTAACTTTACAAGGTAGACTGAATCCATTTCAGATTACAGATATCGAGTAGAAGCAAAAAAGATGGAAATAAAGAGCTTACAGAGCAATTTAAGTAACTGAAAAAAAAAATTCAATCTGTTTTGTGCACCAGGAGGGTCTAAGTTATAATTAAATTATAAAACACTTTGGATACTGACAGTCATATAAAGCAGCCAACACAAAAATGCTTCTGATGTACTACTAATCAGAGAAATTTAAAATATTTGAGATCATTACTAACATGATTTTGGATAAAACAGTTGAAGCCAAAGAGCCTTTTGCCTTCTCTTGGAACTTGTTTGCCCCCACACTTTTTTCTTCGAAGAAAAATTTTACCTTTACCATCCAAAAATCTCACACAATACCTGTCACAAGCATCTGGTGATGCAGACAGGAAATGTGTCTACTGTATAAATAGTAGCTTTCATACTGTCTTCCTTTCCCTGTGATGCAAACAGCAATCACCTGTCTAGGGGCTTTCTATTCTAGAAGTCACTATTTAGATTATGTATTCTATCTTAAACTACTTCTTTAATTGTGCATGTCCACTGGGAATACTTGAGGGAAGGTCTTCAGAAGTGTTGTCACGCTACTGAAACCAGGAGTCTTTTATTTTACTTTAAGGTACATGAGATTTCAAGGCTATTCTAGACCCATAGTAAGTAGTAAAAAAAAAAAAACAAAAACCAAAAACAAAAACAAAAAACACACAAACCACCAAACAAACTAATAATCATTGTCATCATCATCCCTCCACATTCTCACTCTCTTTTTACTTTTCTGATATTCTTTCCTAATCAAACCACATCCTCAAAAGATGAGTGAGTATGAACCCTAGGCTTCCTGCTGGTGTCTGTAGAAAAAGCAGAAGTACAAAATCAAACCAGGAAAGGGAAGAAATCAGGCAAAACATTTCTTCATTCCAAAGATGCTTTACTTAATATCAGATTGCTTCTTTAGAGAGAAGCTCAAGCAGACTAGAAAAAGCACTGTTCTATGCTGAAATAAACACAGCTTATTACACAAAGTTCTTGACTTGCCATCCTCTCCTGATACCTGTACACCTGACCTTACCACAGCACTTGCCTAGCAAGTGGCAGCAAGAATCAAGCTAGCAATAGCTAAGTGGTGGCTAGGTGGCGGCACGAATAAAAGAAATACTGGATGGGCATGGAAACATGGAAATAAATCACCACAGAGCTGACCATCATACTGGTGCCACAGCTCCCCAAAACAGGTAAACCAGGGTACAGTTAGCTGCACAAACATAAAGCAAAGGGACCAGGTTTCCCCAAAGAGCAAATGCTTCCACTGCTTTCACTATTTATTAGATAGTTACTACATGTCATCAGGGGAACTGGTTCCCCTACCTGATACAGAGGAAAATTAGCCCTGAAAAGGATAGATTTCCACTCCAACAGCAAAATTAAACCAGCTAGATTTTAGTTGTTCAAATACAAATCAAAACACTTGGGGAAGAAAGGTATAAAAACTTAAGAGTCAAAGGTAAGGGGATGCCCTTCAGCAGGGGGCAGACATCAGATAAACTGTGACGTGAAACTGCACTAGAGATAACATTTCTGCAGGATTTAAGAGCCAGTGTGATTACAGGAGCCACAGTATAGATAAAATACATCTTCAGAAAAAGACCATCAAGAGAAAAAGAAAGTAGGGCCATCATCGAAATACAAACCCCTCAACTCGGTTGGCACAAGACACTGTAACACCACAGATTCTATCACCGTTTGCCTTTAGTACCCCTCGATATACACCTGCATCAAGCTGTGTTGATATGCATGTATGGCATCTATCAGGCATTTTCCACCCACTCTCACTATACCTTTTTATAAAAGTATGTTCCAAGGAGGCACATTTGAGGGATTAATTTGTCTTTTCTGCAGTTGAACAGAAGCATACTTACATTTGCTCTACCAGCTCACATTTTCTGGCACTTAGTTAATTAGCAAGTCCTGAATGAATATGAAATTTTGCAGCAATATTAAGCCAGTTTAATTATTTCTTCTTCCAAGATTTGTTAGTTCAAAAGTCAACATGGAAACAGCTTGGTCAAACAAAATGGTCAATGTCTATTCCCACCTTTGCAACTTTTCCAGTAGGGTAAGAATGCCTCATAAAGAAGGAAACACTGTCTTGGCAGCTCAGCTTTTCTGATATGGATATTCTTATCCAGAGACAGACTTGCTACTGAAAGTCAGAAAGCACCAGGCAGTTGTTGTGCGAGTTCTCCCTAAGCCAACAGTGCCACCCATCTCCAGCTTTGCAAACTGTAAGCGCGCTCTTTTTTTTTGGCCTCCTCATCCCTCTCTCAGAGCAGCTGCTGCTGCTGGAAAAAGAGAAGCTATTGTTTAAATGACAGAGGTGGATACCTTACTGCTTACACAGACATAGGATTAGATACCGCTTCAGTCCCCCAAATAAGATATGGTTTGGTCCGTATAGAATACAACTTGTCGAGTAGTCTCAAACTCTGCTGAGTTTACGTAAGCTTCCCAAGTCTTGTAAGGCAGAAAAATAAGGAACCTCACCTTTACCACAAACAAACAAATTAGGCTTATGAAAACAGCAGCATTGAGACCTATGGCTTCAGTGTAATCGGAAAGCTTCAGTTAAATGGCGCTAAAAACCTACATATTGTTTTACCACATCTTGATACCACCACATTCTATTTTTTGCACCAGAAGAACACTATCTCCCTGATATCTCCTTTAAAATTACTAGAAGAGTCTGCTTCTTGTCTTGGCACAACACAACTTCCATGGCAACTAAAAACACCCTTCATGCTTATTTTAGAGAAGCCAGGAGTCTCAAAAAGGAAACTAAAGTAGAAGGAACAACTTCCCTTATGACAAGGCTTTGTGCACCATAACTAATGGGTGTTTAAACAAAGATGGACTCATTTCCTCTCTATTTTTTCCATCTTATTTTACCATACTGAAATGGCATTTGACACCAGCTTCATTTTAACGGCACCTAAGATATTGTAAATACATGATTATTACTTCACAAAAGCAGCTGCTCAAAGCAGGCAATTTACAAATGCTATCTAAAAAGAGTATTCCTTAAGTCCTTCCAACCATTGCATGCCTGTTGCAATGCACTGCTGGTTACTCACTTAGCTATGCCCATATATTAGTAACTGATTCGCGTTAATAATGAAGGATGCTCTTTAGAGCACTCACTATTAATTCAGTTAGAGAAGCATGCTGCTACAATAGCTTCTCTATTTGCATGGCATTTCTTTTTTAGGAACCTGACATAACAGAGCCAAAGCATTCTTAGTAGCTGTACTTTTCTGGTTTTCACTAATTCTTACTTTTAAGAATTCAAAACAAACAGGTTCCTGCCATCAGTGCTGGATTACTACACCTGTGATCTTTTAAGTGTTAGTGAGCTCCAGAATATCCAAAAGAATTATCCAAAACTAACCAAATAGCACAATTCAGGTATTTGACAGCAATCACGAGACCAAAGCCTGAAACAGACAGTGCAATAAAAGCCACATGCTGCACAGGGTTATTGTAGCTTGAATAACACTCTGAAAACTACAAATTGAATACGGAATAATATAAAGCAGACTGGGGATTCTGAGAAAAAAACCTGAATCTAAACATTAAATTCAAGACACTTGGCACTTCTTGGGCAGAAGTAAAAAAGCACACCTTTGTGTATTGAGCCATATCTGCTCAGAAGAATCTCTTTCTTTTTTTAGTGGGACAACATTAGGGATTACTTACTTAAGCAATACTTAATTGAAATATTAGGGGAAGTTAGGTTAGGTGTAAGGAAGAAGTTCTTTACTGTGAGGGTGGTAAGACACTGACACAGGTTGCCCAAAGAAGTGGTACATGCTTCACCTGTGTCAGTGTTCAAGGCCAGGTTGCACACAGCCTTGGTTGACATGGACTACTACACCTGTGGTGTAGGGTCCTTTCTAACCCTAGCCATTCTATCATTCCATGTTTCTAAGGGAAAACCTAATTATCTATTACTGTACATTTATTCAGTACATTTTATCTACTGATTGCAAAATACATCCCAGATATCAAAACTGCAAAGCACCCAACAAGACATAAAAATTTTTTATTATCTGAGGGCTTGATTTGGGGGTGGGTTTTTCGTTTTATTTTTGTCTTTCTGTTGTTCTGTTGGCTTTTTACTTGAAAAAAGCAAATCAAAACCCTACAACCTGTTGAACTGAGGAACATGTAGCTAGGAAACTTGCTTAAAATACCATTTGGAGGCAGTATAAACCAGTGAAAAATCTCTGAAGTCCCAGCCTCCTCTTTTCTTCTATCTCCTTCTCTCAATTTACTCACATTAACATCTTTTAAAGTAGCATACTAATATCTTACTTATTAATCAAGCCTTAATTTAAGGATTTTATTTCATTTTATGTTTTGCTTTGCTATGGAACCTAGTATCTCAGTTTCCCTTTCTCCATCAACACACAAGTTTGCCAAAACAACATTGGAAACTCTTTTAATACATTCTCTATCTTATTTCTTTGCTCCTCAGTTAACAGTGGTAGTTATCCCACTCAACTGGTTTTCTTATTTTGTATCTCACAATATTCAAAAGCTCAAATAGAGAGTACATTATGTACATGAAATACCTTTAGCTGAATATGCGCAAAGTAAACACGTGCAGCCTTAATATAGAGAAAACACAGCAACACCTCAGGGCAGAATTTTGTTCAAGGGAAAAAGGGAATATCTGCTAATACTTATGAAACAATCCCCCCTCAAGCAATTTCAGCTGAGACAAAAGAATCCCTAGCCAGCAATAAAATTAAAATTTGGTGATGATGGCTACACGCCAAGAGCTGCAGTGCTCCTGCAATAGGCAGCGCCTCTCCATTGCTGGCTCCGACAACAAAGCTCGGAGACCTGGAAGTCGCTGGCTTAGAAAGCAGAAAGACAATGCTAAAACTTTGGGTTTATTATGCCCCTTTGAAAGACAATTTTTCAGCTTTCAGTAAATTTCCACTAACACATAAAACTTCCGATCTGGACAAGATAATACCCAACTTCTTTTTACATCTAGTACTGTTGATCAGTGCTACAAAGGAATCTTTAACTATCCCTACTCATCCCATTACCAGCTTTCATTCCTTCCTTCATATAAACATTTGAGTTTCACCAAAATCCTGATGAACAGACATGCCGTTCCCCATGATCTCCACACAAAAATAAGTTTTTAACTATAAATGAATTATAATAAGCATTCCTAGACCCTCTGTTACTGTCATGATGTCATTAAATTAATTCAGGGTACTACAGGTAAAGACACATTCTCCTTTCAGATGAAGAGCAACTGCATACTTAATATTGTTGCTGAATTAGACCCATTAATTTCACAGTGCTGAAGGAAGCCAAAGCTAAGTTTTGTAATTACAAGTTCCCCATTCTGAAATAAAAAAGTAATTGGAACTATGGCTACTTCATATAAGGACAGTTCTTTACCTTATGATACAATTTCCCCTCAGTTGCTGTTAAACAGCACATTAAATATTTGTTGTATAGGGTCAAGCAGTCTTTCCACAGAACACTCTACTGAATGGAAAAAGAGTTCAGAGAGTATTCATTTCCTCTGCACATGAGGATTGTTGATTATGGTAGCCTTGAGACAGAACAGCAGGCACCAAGAGCTGGATTCTCAGGAAGAAAGTTAGGAAGTGCTATATAATTTCTTAATATTTGTCCGTTCAGTTTTGCCTTGAATAAAAGCATGTCATATGGATAAAACTCCTCTAACAAGCAGAGTTGCATTCTTGCAGCATTAGCTCCACATTCAAGACTTCAGGAAGAAAAAGAGTACCTTTGAATTGCTACTCAATTGAAAGGTGATCTAACTGCCATCATCTGAAAACCCACAGAAGGGCATTTCAGAATTACTATTTTAAATATCAGAATGCCCCATTTTGCAGCAAAGGCACATGAAAATCTGTTTTTACTACAAATGTAAGTTCTGGCTCTCAACTGCAGCTTAGTGCTGTGTTGCCAGTTTACAATCCCAACATTTACAGACTCTTCCTACAGAGACTTTAAGAGCAAAAAAAAAAAGAAAACCACCTTCCTTGCTAGAACACTATAAATACAAAATAGGCTTTTATTACTGTATACTTGGACTATCCTTTCGAGTCAAACATTCATAAGACTTTGTATGCCAAGCATTGGTTTCTGCTCACTGGAAGCATCAATGCTACAAGCATTCTGGGAAGCATGGGGTTTTTCCTGTGCTTGAGTCTCTGCAAACAATACCATCTGTCCTTATCTGGACAGCCTATGTCTTTTGTGTGTCTAGAAATGACAGTACATATTACGCACCTTCCTGTCCCAATTCCCATTTAAAAACACTTTTTACCCAGTTGTAAGTGGAACGCACATCAGTGCTGCTGCTCAAAGTCATCAAATAAACTGGCTTTAGGAAAAGAAGATATCTACACAAAGGCCATCATTTGCCTTAACCAGTCAGTGACCCACTACACAAAAAATCAAAGAGTTGCCTACCAGAAGTGTGGTATTCCGGCATTGTCCAAGTGAACCTTAATAAAGCTCACAAAGTCAAGTCACTGCAAATGGGATACAAGTACCCTGTAGCTAGAAACAAGCTCTTATGGTACTTTTTAGAGAAAGCAGTGTCTTTCAAGAAAAAAAATTATCCTGGTATTCTGATCTAGCACTGTTCCACTCTCTTCAACAATCACAGGTGGAAGAGTCAGTGACTCTTAAGACCAATGAGCAAGGTCTGGAACCAGTCACTTCAGATACAAAGTTTTTCATATCTGATCCTGCACACCAGGATGGTCACAGGGTTTCTCACCACGGCCTTGTGGGTTTGGGGAGGAGAAAAGGAAGAAGGAAAAAGAAGAAAAAAAATTACTCCTGGTAGAAACATTTTTACCGAAAAAAGGAGCCCAAGCCAAAAGTTGATTTAAAACATTATCTGTCTCCCCTCCCCATTGCCGAAAGAAAACAATAACTGAAGCCTAGCAACACATATCTCACTCAAGGTTTTTATTCACGGGGTGGCTAGAGTGCCCTTGTACAGGCACTACTCTGTCCTCTGCATAACCTGTAACCTCTTGGCATGGCTTTAGTTTTGATTTCAATCTATTTGGGCTTCAGAAAAAGAAAGAATAAAAAAGATAAAGGCAAAAATAACCGCTCTGAAAAGATCATTACAATTAATTAACCGAATATGGGGGGGAGGAAAGGGAAGCAAAACTGTGAATAAAATCAGAGAGTGTCAACCACACCAAGATTGCGTCACAGAGAACAAACCTCAGAGGAAAGCCATCAGAAGAGGAATCACATTTCTACGATAAAGATGAAGGGTGAACATGAGAGAAAAATGAGAATAAAATTGTGTAAGATTTCACTCATGCAAGGCAAAAAAAAAACAAACCCATCTCTGTTCTTTCCTTTCTGAAAGGCCATAAAGAATAAAATACTCCAGCTGTTAATTTTATATGGCTTTCCTTTCTTTTTTCTTTTTGTAACTTGAAAAGTGATTTCAAACCAGTTCTTACCGTCTCCTCTCCTCATTAGAAAATTCTGATCACACAGCTAAAAGCACTGACACCCGGATGAACTGAACTGCTTGCCAGTGTTACAGCAGGAAGAAAAAAAAGAGGAGAATTCATCAACCACTACTGAATGCGAGTTCATTTATACAGAAAAAAAATGCGCATCTTATTGAATCAAAGCAGCATGAAAGGAAAACACCTCTCCAGTAGCACATCATAGTAGCAGTTAAACAGTTGAGTGTTCAGAGTATCTTTTTTAAATCTAAAAAGGAAATAAACAAAATACACCTTCTCAAGAAAAACAGAAAATATCAGCTATCCCTGTTCTTCCTAAGGGTCTGTTTGCCTTCTGTCTCTTGTAGATGCTGCACAAATTAAAATACAAACCCACCAACTGAGCTCAAGCACTTGAGTAACGTGGTCTCTAGATTTTAATTTTATTCTGGATCAAAGAACAAAACTGCTATAATGTACATGCATTTAGTAAAACACGATGGTAAAGGAAATTCCTTTATCTCAAAAGAGATCTGCCACATACACAATGCTCTGCCTGTACTCAGAAGTTAAATCATCCCTGGAAATCACATATGGAACCTTGCGATCCTCTCAGAGCCCAATAAATGCTATTATCTCTGCCATAATGGCTGTTTTAAAGAGACTGTTTTAAAGAGAACGTTGCAAGGATACTTCTCTTCAATCTGACTAGATAGATGTCAACCTTATATGTTTATTATCCTCATTCTATAATTAATTGTTGCTGTCTACATATGAAAAATAGCGTTTATTGTAAACAACACCATTTTCTACTCCATCAATGATATCCGAGAAGCAAAAGCCAATGAAAACACCACAAATTTGGGAAGCCAGAGCAAACGCTGATCTCTGCCAAAAATCTTGAGGCTGTGTTATTTTTGAACACTGCACTTACTCCAATTGCTCTTTAATTACATGCATTAATAGATAACTGAATGACAGAGAGCAAGTCCACTGATCCTAAGATTTCTCCTTGACAGTTTGTGACTTTTCCCTCAAGAAGCATTTACTCCAACAATACTTTGCAACTACAACCAGGCAAGTATCCCTTTACATTTACTACACCACAGACATAGATTTTAAGTTCACCCACATGGTGCACTATTTATAAAGAAAAAGAATATGCAAAGTATTTTCCTGTTGAGCTGTTCTTTTCCTGATACATCTTTCTCCAGTTTCTAATGAATTATTTTTCCCTGCCTTCAATGCTCCCTATCCCATTGGCCCAAATCTTTTCTCCAGCACAGCACTGCAGCAGGAGTAAGCAAGTGTGTGTTTGGTAAGCAAGGAGAGAATCTTAAAGACATAAAATGGGTGTAAAAATAGCTCCTTTCCCAAGCTCTGAAAACCCCAACTTATTTAAAGTAAAAACAGAAACCAACATGTCTGATCATAAAAGCTGCTGTTGGGTTACTGAAATTAGCCTTTCCTTCTCTCCGTTTGCTACATAGCCAGCCTGCATTTTGCTGCAAATGCAGCATGTTAAAAAATTGGATCACCTAACATCACTAAATGGTGCATATGCAGAGCCATCACCAGTGGGTTTTCTTTACAGTAATACAAAATACAGACTAATCTTTGAAATTTCACAAACGTATCCATGGTAATCTGGATACACAAGGAGAAATGACTGTTTCATACCTACTATTTGAAACAAAAGTCAAACATGACCTCCTGAGTCATCACCTACACTGACTGTGGAGGGAGCCTCGATTAGTAAGTCTCAGTAGGTTCAAATTTGTTAGGGATATATTCATAGAGCTCTTTGAGGGGGAAGACAGTTAACCTACTTTTATTTATATTTGTATCTATACAGACAACATTATCAAACTAAATAATATGCATGGTATCACAGTATTTCAACCACTAATGGTATGTTTGTTTTGGTAAAATTACAACTTAGTGCCAAAAGGACAGGAAAATTCTTCATCAAGGAACTGCTGAAAAAGAATCCCCATTTTTTAAAGAAAGTCTACCAGACTTGTAGATTTCTACATGCAAGGTAATGTTTCACGATTAAAACAGGTCCAGTAATCTCCCAAACTGATGATTTGATGTCTGTAATTGAATGATTATTGTTGAAACATGATTCATTTTATTATTGATTCATTTAACACCAATACAGCAAGCAAGAAGAAACAACACTTGATGCCCCCATGAAAAAAAGCAGCACAGATGCTGGCTGTTATAGAGTTGAAAAGTTATGTGCTTAAGTACAACCAGGGTTTCACATCTGATGATTAAACTCAAAGAATGTCAGAAACCACTCTAGCTGTGATACATGAAATGAGGAAGTGTCGATTTTTTTTGCTTTCCCAGCAAGAGGAAAAAAAAGAAAAAAAAAAAGAAAAAGAAAAAAAGCATTTTTATTGTCATAGCACTTCCAGCAAGCTGATATTAAAAAGGAGATTTCATGCCAAAGTCAGCTGTTTAATCAGATAAAGAAGGCTTTCCTATTTCCCATTGTATAGATCAAGTTGGCTACAGGAGCCATACAGAGCTTTGAGTAGCACATTTTTCCATGAGGGCTGTATCGTTTGATCATAGCAAAGCACAAGGACTGCTGGGTAATGCGAATCAGAGCTACAGAGAAGGAGCCAGGCAGCCTGCTGAGGCCACAGTAACCATGCCACCCAGCACCTCACTGCACTACTCCCAACGTGGACCAAGGTCCCTGCAGGAATTGCCCATCTCCACTGACACATCTGTCATGGAGGTTTCCACATGGCACCCAATTAAAGCAGTATGTTTTCTGCAAAGCCCAGCCATAACAATTTTAGTATATGCTTTTTAAAGCCAGCCTCCCTGTACTGATAAAGATTCTCTTCAAAACATGAAATTTCAAGATATGATTGGACAAGATGCTAGAGAATCTCCTGTAGGCTCCCTTTTCCACAAGGTTGGACTGGACGTGGTGATCTTTAGAGGTTCCTTCCAATCTAGGATTCTAGGATTGAGCTCTTGGAACAAATAGCAGCTTTCTTAATGGCAAACTAACATAATTGTACATGAAAAATTGCTGACTTAAAACTCTTTATAGTCATGTGGAGATGAGACCATTCAGTTCCCAGCAGTGTTTGCACAAATTAATATTGTATTTAGAAATAGTATTACAGCAGTTAATGCCAGACTGAATATATATATGGAATTTAGAGTTCTGCACTGCAGGTGTCTTAGCCATGCAGATTCTTCTGACAAAGTGAAAGGGGAGTATACGAGTTTTTTGTAGAGGTTTAGTTACCTCTACAAAACTTCAGCATGTGAAAATGAAGGGAAACTTCATGTCCTGGGCTCCATTCCAAGTGTCATGGAAAAATCTAAAGTTTTTGGTGTGTGAGTCCCTTTGTTCTCTTTCATGAGTGGATGGGCATATGGACTACCTGCAGTTCACAGATCAGAAAGGAACCTGCTTCCCTTTCTCAAACTTAACATGTAAGAGAATGGGATGATGCGGGGGGGGGGGAACCAACAAGAAGAAAACACTACCACTCCATCCCACACCAACTGCTTTCTTTTAGAACTATTACTTGAAACAACCTCAACATTCAGTGCTGTCTTTTATTCTAAATTCTTTTATGAGAACCAGTTTTGTTCTTGCTCACTGGCACTCAGAAAATAAATAAGCTAATTGGAACTGTCTCAGTGCCGTTGCTTCTACTTAAAAATACAGCATAATACCAAGGTAGTACATTAGGTCCTAATTCATATTACAGGCTTCTACATGCTTTATTTAAACAGAGAGACTATAACTTGTCTTTTAAGTTGCCACCAATACTAGTAGTGCATGGAAGAATGGCAGTATTGTTGGAAGTATGGCAAAGTAAGTAGCTTGCATTTCAGGATACAATGGCACATACTGGCTGGAGTTTGTGATTGTTCCGGGGCTACAACTAATGGCAGTGTTGTGATACTTTTTTTGGTTGCAGCTTTAAAGACTTTTTCTCCAGTCCAGGAGCTTCCACAGGATTTCAGTGAAATGAGTTAAAATGTTTGGATGGGTCACCTTGCAGTGCCTGCTTCACAGCCCAGAGCCAAATTTGGTTTAGAATGCAAGTGTGTGAAAAAGGAAATAACAAGAAACTGGAGGCTTGAAGGGCTGCTTGCCACTGCAGAAAAGTTAGGAAGCTCGAAACGCCAGGGACGTGTTTAAGGGACAGTACTTGCTGAAAAGCTTAACTTCTAAACCTGGTCTTGCTCAGGGGTCCCTTCTGTCCTATTAACCTGTCAACAGGTTCATCTGTCATCATTCTGAATATCAGGCGGCCTAACCCACTGCTGCTTCCAGTATGCTGGGAAAGGCTATAAACAGCATCACAGGTAGACACACACTTTTTCAGCTGTGCCCTGTCCTCTAAAAGAAACTTTGTCTTTAGAGGACAGAATTTTATTGGCTTCATAAATTGCTGTATCTTGAAAATGTACATGTTTAGAAATTAACAGAAACAAAAAAACCAACACCTAAACTATAGAAAGGTTACTCTGAGGATCACCTAAACCAAGCCTGAAGACCAAAAGCTTTGGCTATCACATCATACCTTAATTAATAAAAATTTAAAAAAATAAAAATTAATAAAATCCTCTGTGTGCACAGGTGCTACAGCAAGATAAAAGCATCTGCAGTTTTGAAAAAGCATTTCGGGAATTGAACACAAGCTACCTCATCACTAGCACATTTGTACCTATTAATATAAAACTACTAAGCACAGCTGTTACCAACATAAACCAGCAAATGTTCAAGCACAGGTACTTGGGTAATTGGAACAACAGTACCTGAAACAGTATTTTGCAGTTTCCTCCATGTTAGTAGTTTATTAACAAAACCATCTCAATCACATATTCTTAACTCCAATTGCAGCAATTCAATTCCATTATATGCTTATCACCAGTAACAGGCTACACAAGATATTTTGCCCCTTCTGCAGAAACACAACTGCAACATTGATTTTTCTGTTGTGTTTTTCATCTTCCTTACATACTGTCCATGACACCCATTTGCTAGCGAGTGCTTTTCAAGTCTCCATCTTTTTTCAGAAGAAGAAAAATGTGAAGAGGTCATTTAATTCTAACCTCACCTAAGTGGATATTTATTAATTCTAACCTCACCTAAATGGATGCTCAATAGAATTTAATGCAAATGATAGCGACAGCAGTAATCCACAGGAAGAAATCACCACATCCTATATTTTCTTCTGTTATTAGAAAGGCTTTCAACACACTTACAACAACATACTTGGGTACTAATATACACAGAAACTACCTTTATCAAATTAAGCCAAAGGTGAAGAACTTTTCACTGGCAAAGGAAAAAAAAAAACAAAAAAAACAACAACCCTTACAAAAAATACCTGGCATACCATTTTAACACCACTTCAAGCTACTCATTGATAATGTAATGTCACCAGAGAATTCTCAGGCAACCTTTAAGTTATACCAATAATATACCAATAAGCCAGCTCTAAACAGACACATAGTCATGTCAACAGCAGAAATGCAGGCTAGTTAAACTCCGTGCTTTGATTGGCATTTTATTAGGGCTAAATTTGTAAGTCACATCACTTTAAAATCATACGAAGAATGCTAAATACCTCTCTGACTATCAGAAGGCACTGGAGGACAGGGTAAGAGCATGCACTGAACAATCAGCTCTGCTGCCTATGAAATGGAGGTGCACAACCCGGTGATAAATACAAGTGCTCAGAGAGCAGAAAACAACTGACCATTTCTGAAGACTGATGGGCAGGAAGTTTACTGGTACAATTTGCAGGTCAACAAACCCTGGAAAAGAGACTAAGAAAATATTTCACCTACTTCAGAAAAGAACAGGACTAGAATTGAACAAGCCAGAATTGAACAAATTATTCCGGGAGAAGCACCAAAACAGAGCACTGGTACTATCCCATTTTAAGGTTTGAAAGTATGTATGTTTTTCTCAGCTGAAAAGAATCATATCTGAATGATTAAAAAAGTATTTTCCTTTTCATTCCTATCAGCAAAATTTTGGGGCTAGATAAAGAAAAATGCAAGGTCTCTGTTTTCCAGACTGGGATGAGTTTAAAGGTAAGCAGCAATTAGGGTTATTTGAGAGAGAGATTGGGATGCTATCAGTTATCATTATCACATAATAAAAAGAAGTCACAGTATCACATACAGATGATGCTTGGTTTGCTAGCAAGATGGGAAGAAAACTGAGAATAAAGATAAAATACACTGCAGTGAAGTCACTGTACTGAATTCATGACATCATAATTGTTGTCATGGCAACTAGCTAGTAGCAAGCACAGAATACTGCCTTCACTGCAGAATCAAGGAGCACCTCTGCTGCCACAAAATAAATGTTCTTACTCAAACACAAATCTAGTCAACAACACAGGAAATAAGATATTACTGTAAGTAGATTGCCTTTCCAATGCCTCTTATTTTGGTCACCTGGTGTGAGACTTTTTAAACACTCTGGCACACCTAAAGGGGTCTGACAAAGTATACATGTGATAAGGAGTCTAACTGAAAAAATGATGGTTTTCTTCCACAGTGTTCCTCAGTTTTTCCAGTGCAGGGTAATTCTTCTCTTTGTGTTACTCCATCCTATGGGTATGACTGCAGCCGTATACAAAAGACATCTTCTAGTTCTTATTTCCACAAACCAGACAGATATCAAATTGGAACTATCATAAAGAAGCAGAATGAACTAATAAAGAACATGTTCCATGTTTAGAGCCCACAATTCCTTTTGTTTAGGGACTGCCCTAGCAGGGCCTTTGAAACATTGCGTGTTTCTCATATGCGCTTGCTAAGCACAATGCTTCAGACCTGCAGGGCTCACAGAAAAAGGATAGTAGCTTTCTTGCAAATAATTACATCAGCCCTTTTCCTCTAAACAGTCCTTTTTTACAGGAGGAATACCTGCTATTCCCAGCTCCTTACCATTCATAAATATAAAAACTTCAGAAACTCAGTCTTTCCCCACAAAAGCTACACATTTGACAATTCATCAGGTCACAACTGGGTTTGTGACTAACAATGCATAAATGCCACATTTGATGTTGCAATCTCAACTATTTGTTGAAATAAATCCCTCAGTATTACAAAGGCACATGAAGGAAAACACACCTGAAAATCAGCTTCTTCATATTAACTTGCCAAATTAAAGAATTAAAGATTTGGAGGTCAGTAATATCAGTGTCTCACAGTTCAACCTCAGAGCTGATTAGCACCAAATTCAAAACACATTTTAACAGACCATACTATATAGTTAAGTATGTTTATTTGATACGTCAATGGCTTGTGAAGAGCAATCCATACATTATTGCTGGACCAAAGAACACTTCCACACAACCACATGTAATTAGTCAATGTCTGAACAGTTTCAGTATCCACTGATGGGGGGGGGGGGGGGGTTCAGCCCAAATACGAGGGAAAAAAAAAAAAAAACCAAAAAAAAAAACTTTCCCCCTAACCAATTA
>WYDI02023193.1:34779-45453 GCA_009867235.2 Psittacus erithacus
GGAACAGATTGGTATACCCAAGGGAGATGGTGTGATGAATTGTGGGGTCGTGTGTTGTGTGGAGGGTTGGGGTGGGGGTGGGGGGGTGGGGGCTTCAATAAGAGGGAAAAAAAAAAACAAACCAAAAAAACAAACTGTCCCACTTACCAGTTAAACAAGAGCACCGCATTTCTATATTGGCTTTGCGCCCTTGTTGGACACTCTCTATTGCTATCAAGTATATACAAGGACAGAAGTACTGAAGTAATCTGCCTCCCCAGTCTCTGCTCTCTGTATAATGCTATCTCAATGAGTATTAGAGAATACAAACAATAATATGAGTTTCAGTTACAGATGATTAACAGACAGCTGTACCCCATGTGCTTCTGTCTTATTTCATACAACCAAGAATGATGATCACTACTTGAATAATGACACCATGAAAATCTCCAGTTTAACCAACCTTCCACAATATGAAATGTACTTGGGAGATTACAGTAAATTGACAACACATTCTAAGGAAATTGTTAGTGTGTCAATCCACTCCCTGCCACTGAAAAGTAAAGAAATAAACAATCTTCCACGTTTTTCTAAACTTTAGAAACAGATACTGCCTTTGGTGCTAACAGCTTGTTTATGCAGGCATATATCCTAATACACTGAAAATAGTTAATACAACTGCCAAAAACTCAGAAAACTGGAAGACACAAGTTGAAAAAACCTCAAGAAAGTTACATCAGAAATGAAATGCAGAGTTCTCCACTTCTCTGCAATTCTGAGAATAAATCTCTTGCTGTGTCTGTATCAGACAATTCACAGACCTGTTTGTGACATACATATGAAACAAATGGCAATGAGATTCTCTTCCTTGTTAGTAACCCAGCGCTTCTAGCTCTGACCCACACAGTATGAAATCACTACTTAGTAAGTAATGAAAAAAAATACCACTGTGCCAGCAATTAATTTTGCTATTTGAAAGACTGACATTATGTGATCCCTTAAGCAACTAACGTGTCTTCTCTGACTGCACACAAAAAATTATGGATTGTCTCAAGACTTTAGAGAGCTTTTTATATAACTTTAAAATGAACTTACTGAATTAGGTTTTCCCCATCAGTCCTTCTGTTAAGCCTAACTTTTGCTTATGTTCACACTAGATAGGGAATGAGAAGATGTAAGGGTGGCCCACCTTTGTACATGGTATTTTTTCTTGTATTATTCATTTATCAATATTATAACAGAAGCAACAACTGAAAATTTTCTGATAGGATCCTTAGAGATGTCCACAACACTTGCAAACCTGACTAGAGACACCACAAGAAACACTATCTATCCCTCTTCTCTCCACCAGCAAATCAAGTTGAGAAAGGCAAGGAGATTTAAGATGCTAAATGACTTCTAATGCTTTATGCCCTTATAGTCAAACTTCCATACAGCAAACCCTTTTCACTGTTTCAGAGTTCATCGTCCACAACTACCGAAAACTTAAGCGTATAAGCACAAATACAATGCTGCGTCCTTTACATTTTCTGATAGCTGTTATTTTATAGTGACGTTTACTATGGGTATTAATAAAATGAATTATAAGATGTGCCCAGATCCATTTTAAATTTTAACTATGTTGAGAATGATATAATAAAGTAGTTGTTCCCAACACAGAACGCTAAAGCATGTTCTGAGCAAGTTTTAGGGTACTGGGCTTTAGTCACTCCTTAGCATATTTGGAACACATCCCTTCTTCACCACTGGACTGAACCATATAAAGTGCAACCACAGTTCCAAATAAAATTAAACTCTATCATGATAAAATACAGCATTTTCATCTCTCAGAACTGAGAGGAGGTATTCTTTACAATGCTGTTGCCTCCCACTGCAATGAGAAAAAGAATAGTCTAGAAATTAAATAAGCTGAAAAATAATACAGATTTCTGCAGTTCCTTTCTGTAAGATAATTCTCAAACATGCTCAAGACCCTCAGTGGGTCTTCAGGAGTTAACAAGCCACTCGGCTGTAGATCTTTTCCATGAAGCAGTAACAGAGGCTGAACTTTTAACAACCACCCTATACCCTTCCCTTTACAAAGTAAGACAACAAAAGGAGCTTCCAGCTCTCTAGTTTCCTGGTAGAGAATTAAAAATTGGAGAAAAACCCTTGGAGCAACCTCTCCATTGTTTCCCAGAGCCAAAAATGTGCAGAGCAGACAAGGAACATCATCTTTCCTGAACACCTCTGGGTAGGAAAAGAATCACAACACTTAAGATGAACTGAGAAGTAAATGGGAAGGTGAGAGATTTCTCGTGTTTGGTTCCACCAACAGCAGACACCTATGAAAGAGTGTAAAACCAGGGACAGTTCCTTTGATTACACTCCCAAACACAAAGAATTTGCAGCTCAGCACTTGCCTGAGCCAGAAGTGAAGAACATGCAACAGACTGTTTAGTACTTCTTCATACAACCTTATGTAAATACACTGGGGGGAATGGGGAGATAAGCAAAGGTTGGTTTAAAACCAGATACATGAGATTTCTGCAACTTTAGAAGACCTGGCTCTTTTGCAAAAATTGAGTAATACCAACTTTGGAAAACAATGTGGTTTCTGGTTTACACGTTTCTACCTCACGTGTCCTCATTTGACAGCTCTGACTCAAAGTCTGTCCTGCTGCTACTTCATCACGTTTTCCCAGGACAGTAGTTAGCAAAATTCAACAGGCAGCATAGGTGTGAGAGTGTCTTCCTTACTTGGGCACCCCCATCCTAACCACAGAAGAGCTATGTGACAGTAAAATAATAGTTGGATAAGGGTTAGCAATGATATGATTAAAACAACTTGCTGTGCGAGACATTGTGGCTGATTTGAAGTCAGAAGCTAGACCTCAAACTAAAATATGCAGAAGTTCTCAACTGTTCTGAAAGCTACTCCCAAGTTCCCATGTTCAGCTTTGTTGCCATAAACTGTCTAAACTAACTATATCCTGACTGAAATAGAACAGCAAGCAAAGATAATCTTGTGATAAAGTTCATTTAAGGGAAATGACCTGTAAATTGCATGCTTCACTTGAGATACTGGAAACACTCATAACAATTTACACTGTATAGTTCAGATCAACATAAATTCAATAAAACCAGGAAAGTACCCCTGGAAAGTTCAATAAAACCTGAAAAGGAGCATGTCTTTAACACTGAGAACAGACACCCTCATTCAGAGTGAACATTACAAGTGGAAAGTTACTGCTCCCTTTGCCCTCCTACCTCCAGTTTCTCCAACAATCCCAGTCCATTTCTGCCAGCAGCTAAAATGCAGTTTTACACAGGCTCTGTCAGAACAGACAATAGTCCAGAAGGCGGCAGCCCAATACTCTTCCTGCTTATGTTCCCGCTTCTTTTTGGCAACAACCCACCCTTAAATTGGATTAAGTGTAACATGAACTGTACCCTCAGGTGTGATGACAAAGCAACTCAGACAATCCCTTACCCAGATTTCAATCAGAATTATCTGGGCTACTTTGGGCAGCTTAGATCACAGTCTTTACTAACCCAGACAATTTTAACTGAAATGGATTAGACAGCACCCGAATGGGCAGATCCACTAATAGAGGCAGGGGAACAGTAAACTCCAACAGTCATAAGCAGTCATGTCTTTCATTGATACAATCAGAACTAGAAGAGGCTGTCCCCAGCCAAAGTTTTTGGTACTTTTTCCAAAGCTTATGTGCGCACGAGTGTGTACATGCACTGCAGGATAAGGTGGGAAACACTCCCAAAGGAGCAGGTAGTATTTCCTGGCATATCCATAACCTTGCAATCTTAGAAATAAGCAAATTCAGCTCTCTATTTAAACTTATGCTTGAAAATTCAAATAAAAACAGTAAGTTACCAAAGGTCAACAGGTAAGAAACAAAATTATGGATAATTAGAAAGGAATCTTTGCAACAGGGTTCCTGAGAGAAACCTGAATCTTATTTCTCATTTTAGTAGATTGTATTAACTAATAATGTAGAAATGAGTGATTCCTCAAACCTCTGAGTCATTTCTACCTGTATTAGCTGTATATCTCTCCCCCCTCAGCTACATTCAGGTAGTATAAAGCTACAACTTCACCCTGGTATGGTCAGGCACAAATTATTAAGTCACATGGTATTTTTCAAGTAAAACTGAATCATCTAAAGGACAAAGAATAAACAGTGAAGAAGCTCACTGCAAAAAGGATGTTGACTTCCTAACAGTCCTTAAAGAAAAGATGGGAAGAAGAGAAGAAGCAAGCTCCATCTCCAACCTGATTCAACAGGTTTTTCTTCTCAACTTTTATTTCTTCAACTTGGTTTACTATTTTAGTAACTTAGCTGTTCATGTCTTCCTTTCCAAAACTCCATGCCCTGTCATACCACGTCAAACTCCATGTCCTGTTATACGCTACTTAATTTTGATACCAAATTGGATTAGGGGTGTGGAGACGGGAAGAGAGAGGTGGGAGAAGAAGGAATGATGAGCAAAAGGCTCCTTGTCATAGTATCACAATTTATAGAAAAGATAAATCTGTCTCAGAGGGATCATGTTAAATGACTGAAACAGTTATGCTTAGAAGTTTTGTGGGGAGTGTTGTGGGGTTTGGGGTTGTTTTTTGTTGGTTTGTAGGGAGTTTTGGGTGTTTGGTGTTTTCTTGTTTGCTTCTTTAAGGTTGCTTTACAGGGATATCAGTCCAAAATTTATCACAAGTAACAGTGTCTGTAATTTTCCAACTACTTTTGCCAATATGTCCTTTTAAGCCATAGTCCTTTTTAGAGTGGTGTCTTACTAAGCAGCACTAAAATAACGGGAGCCACTTAAAAGGCTCCTCCACATATTCTATTTAAGAGTTTCTGCCATTGCTACCATTAATGCAACCATACCTATGACAGCACAAGCCACACCAAATTGTCACCATACATTGGTTTCTTAGCTACTCTTTTACTTCAGTGCAGTTTCATCACTGGCTTCAGTGATCTATGTGCAGCCTGTTGGTAGCACAGGAGGACTAGCACAGTGCCCATGGCTATCCATCCTCACCACTTCCCTTGGGCCAGTACCATTTTAGATTGACTTGAGTTCATCAACACAATCAACTGTGGTTTCTACAATACAACTAAGGCAACCAAAAGGCATGCTGCTGCTTTGAGGACTCCTTCTTTCCCCTTCCTCCACTTTCACTCACATGGTTCTACTTTCCCCCTCTTGCACTTGAACGCTTTTCTTGAGCCAACGTCAACTCGCAAACCCAAGACCTAAACGATCTAGGCCTAGGCTTCCAACAGGTTAGCAAATTAAGCAAGAACATCCTGGAAACCAGCAAGTGTTAGGACAGGTGCCAAGCAAATGGTAGGATCACATGGCTGAGAGCACAACTCCCCATTTATGCCAACAGGAAAGCCATCAGAGAGAATAAAATTATGAGAAGACTTGGGTCAACACATGTGCTTCTTGTTCCCTTCCTTGATTGGTATTGCTATTTGTCTAATCTTCTTGTAAGCCAGTTCAGAGAGATAAACCAACAAAAAACCTATTCGTTATTTTTGGCAAGGCTTGTTTTCGACCAGTTTAATTCTCTGAACTAGCTCAGCAAAGGAATCAGTCAAGCATCTGCACCAGTGCAGAGAAGGGGGCAGGAACACACAGGGAGATGAGGATAGGCTTGGGCTATTTAAGCTGTCATTGAACTGCATACCCTACAGCACGTCTACACCACATTGTAGTTAGAACTGACAGTAATCTGTGCCTTCACAACAGGAGGACTTCATCACTGATGAGAGCACATGAACAGCACTGAAACATCCTAAGCAAAGTTTAACTTGGGCACAAGCTTGGACAATTACATGTAAAAGCAGAAGAATCAGATAACTCTTACCTTCAGAGATATTATAGATCATTAGCTAATCATTCCCCCAGCAAACCCCTTGTGAAAATGAGTTCTGTAATTCCCATTACATGGATTTAGCCCAGAACAGCAAAGCAAGCAAAACCAGTGACAAACTCAGGACTGGAACACAGTAAATCCTCTAAACCAAATGAACACTTCACCATTCAGCTGTGTTGTTTATTAACCCTAAGCTAATTCAATTAGCTTCAATAAGCCAGTAGCAGTCTATTACAAACTCCCTTTGCAAAGACTTTGTAACACACTGTAGAGCTCATAATTCATAACACAGTTATGTTAACAGATGTGGATATTTCATAGCTACTTGTGAAATAAGAAACTAGGGAAAGGAATAATACTGAAATCTTAAGTTTATTTCCTTTTTTACGGAGAAAAAAGTAAGTGTGCATTAAGCAGCACAAGTCCTATTCACACAATCAAGAAATTTAATGTAAAGAACTATAGAAAGGAAAATACATCTACATAGATTTTTTTTCTTAGGTTAGCAATTGCTAAGCAGTCGCAAATGAAATACGAGCAACTACTTAATACACACTAAACAAGACCAGAATCCTTTTTTAAATGTATCTCCCATGCTCAGTTCAACAAATCCCACCCTTTTTTTTTTTGCCCTGTATAACAAAGTAACACATTAGGAAAAGGGGTGGGGAAAATCTGTTAACAGAGGGGCAAATCTAGGTAGTAGCAAACAGCCAGCACTGTAAGTCTGTCCAGCAACATGACATAATCTTTCATTCACATTCTAACTTAAGCACTCCAACCAAGCATATCACATTTGGGACATTCAAGTCATACTTAATTTTGTTCAACACCTTCTTTTGACAACAGCTTTGTCACAGAGACTGAAAATACATATGTCATAAAAGCCAGTCATTTGCCAAGACTGTCACTGATTCTCTCAAGATGAAAATAATAAAGCCATAAGTGCAAGTAGCAGAGGCTACTGCCTCACTGTCAGCTGCATAAAGTAGCAGCATTGAGATTATTATCCTACGGGCAGCAATAGTTCGGATGCTGGAAAAAATGTAAGAAAACTAACCGGACTAGGTTTGCACATTAAAAATGCCGTAAATCTGGTTTGAAGTCTTGAAATTCACAGGAGCCAAAATCTGAGGAAAGCAAATGAAAACTGCTTGCTATAAAAGAAAACTAATGCGTGCTGTAAAACTACTGCAAATTTGTTGAGAACCAGAAGAGAAAACCAACATGTCTCTAAAGAAGATGAACACTATTTAACAGAAAAGCTGGATGACAGATGACTAAAAAAACCATTCTGGACAGCATGGACAAAACATTTACCCCAAAATATTTGCATCCTTGAGCATCTGAACATAAAGAAAACAACAAAAATATGCTACACTAAACAGAATTTACCACCTGAAATTTGACAGAGATTAATTGACAATGGTGTCCAAAATCTTATTTTTTTGGGCAAAGCATTGTTACAATCAAGCAGAAGTAGAAACAGCACTTCTTCACACTGCGTAAGAGGTTCCTAATGCAGAGTATGTTGATGCTTCCCAGGTTTAAGGGACAGAGTTGAAGGCTACCTCGTGGATTCCATCAAGTGAGGCAACTCCAAACATCAGCACTATTACTCACCAAAACAAGCATCCAGAAGCTATCCACATTCAGCATCATCAGGTCAGCATTAACACTTACTGCTTGAATTATAACTGTAGGCTAATCCTTAAGAAACTGGTAGTGATATGAAACCTCAGATTTTTTTTTTCCTGTTAAAATGAAAGGGTGGGAAGTTCATATTCTTCCCCCTGTCTTCTAGAAAGCAAGGCGTAAGCCCATAGCTCCTCTAGTTGAGCATCACCATATTGTCACACACCTTCACAACTCCACACCACATGCAGCAGCATGGCTACTGACACAGCTTAAGCGCGTTCTCCAACCAGCTCTTAGACTGGTCAGTTTTCTTTGAAAAAAAAGTAACCAGGCAGGGTAACTATTTCATGGGGAGGAAAAGCCGCCTTCTTTCTGCTGCAATAAAACAAAAGCTGAAAGGACAGCAGAAATAAGAGAACATGTTTCCCTGGTAAGAATTAGGAAGCAACAGTAGCACAACCCTCCACTGTAACTACAATCCATAAGGAAGAAAAAAAAAGTTTCTTTTACTCTCCCATCCACCACTGATAAAGGTCCAAGAAGCAGCTAAAAATCCCACCAGTGATAAACTAACATAAAAGTCCTTACTCAAGACTGAGAAGTAATAATTACTTATCAATCTCAGCACTTTCTGACAAATGAAGATGACATCACAGTTTGAAAAAAGGGGCTTCCACTAATGTGTTGCTGACAGGCTTCACTGGTGAGAACGCATTTCTACCCACATCACATTCCAGTGAAATTTTAAGCTACAACACAAGCACACAAATATATGTTTGAGAAAAATACATTTGTATTTTGGCATGTAAATACCTGAATTCAGAGTTATAAACCCCAGCTCAGCCATAAGACCACACAAGGCCACTGTCCAGCATTCCATTCTATAAAAATTACTAAAATCAGTGACAAAAGAAATTTTGTTTGCAAGATGCAATGTACATTTTTATCATACTGGATAAAATATCTACAGTCTCAGCAGTGGTTAAATTGCTGCTATAAAGGAAATTGTCCTCAGATAAATGGTTTCCCTATGAGAAGGTTTCAGCACTACACCTCACCCCAGGTCAATAAATCAAATTAACTGCACCTTGTCCTCTGTCCAATGACATCATCAGCTTGACCACATCTTGTGAAGCGAGTGCAGAAACATATGCTATTTAAGGCATGAAATCATATTACTGCTTTTTGTCCAGCCAGCCTTGTGCTGCTGGTTTGTGAAACAGTCACCTGAACATGCTCATTACCGCTTCTACACATTTTTTTCCTTCTAGTATTCAAGGCCTATCTTCACCAAGGGTGAAGAAAAAGGATAAATAACCCAAGTTATTATTTTTTAAAATCAAAATGCTTTTCATTAGCTGCAGCATAGTATTTTGTGACAGAATTAATTTAGCACCAAACTACAAAATATTCCGCCTGTATTTGTGAACTCTCTTCCTAGTCAAGTCTCAAAGATGCTTACATGCTAATCTGGCACTGTTACTTTGAAGTACCCTGCTGTTAGGTCCTTTTTCCCCACGGGGTGAAAACAATGGTCACTAATGAAAACCTACAGTTTCAGCTGAAACCCATCCCTGCACAAATTCTTGGTGTTTTTTTTTTTTTTTAAATTACTACCTCTTTCTAATAAAGTAGCCCATTTGTTTTCTTTCTCAGTAGACCAATATCCAGTTCAAAACTGAATTACTCCAGGCAATTTAAGAGGATTAATTTCAATTTTCACTTGGTGTTCTTATGACACAATCACAGAAAACTTATCTTCCTTTCTAGACCCTGTACTGCCTAGTGGTATCTTCTGTCATGAAAGTCAAATCTAAATGAAAAGGGAAAATAAAAGAAGAAAAAACCCAAACTCAGAACAGTCAAAGATACAAGCAGTGACAAAAGCATCTGACACACCACAGTGTTAAACTGCATCCACATTAAGCAAAAAGAAGGTGAATAAGATTATCTCCAATGTATTCAATTCTGTTTGTGTTCAGAGGGAGGAGGAAAGCTGTTCAGATTTTGAGTGTGTCTTCTATAGCACTCTCAGTGCCAGGAAACGTAAATTAGAAGCAACTCTCCTTTAAGGAAAAGAATCAAGGACAAAGGGACCAAAAATGCCCAAGCCTCTGAAAAGCAGATATGAAAGGAACAGCTTTAGTCTTGAGTTGCTATAAATTAAAAATAAGCTCCTTATTTAAAAGACATGAGTGTTTAAGAATCTATGAGCAGATCTGATACTGCTCAAGCCCCAGGAGGGTTTTGTTTTTGCTGGCAGGGGTGGAGTGGAGATGGGGGGGTCATTTTGGTTATTAGTAAATAAATCAAGCAGCAGAGAGTGAGGCCTAGGCGCCTGCCAGAGCAGCCAGGGCCTAGCTCTTCACCCTCCTCTCCTCACACAGCCTGGGCTTGATCTTGGGGCCCTGTGGGCTGCCAAGAAAATTTTAAAAAAGCGAGAGAGCGAGAAAAGAAGAATCATATTGAACCACAAAAGCACATGGGGCGAATGTAAAATATAAACACGGCGTTGGGCTCTGAGTGGCTGTTATTAAAGGTCTGAATTACTAAACATGAGAGGCGGGGAAAGCCAGGCGGCCATTTCAATAATATAAACCTCCCCGAATTAGACATTATTCAAATGAGAAGGAAAGAGAGCGATTGAGCGAGGGACAGGGATGCGACCAGCAACCCCTGTGCCAGCCCACCAGGGCTGCCACCACCACCCCCCCTCTCTCCTGCCCCGGCGCCCAGGGCAAGGGGACGTGAACCAGGGTGCCCAGCACCCGGCGGGAAGGGAGGAGTTTACCCCGGGGCCGCAGCTCCCTGCTCCCCGCAAACCCTCGGGGCTGTGAAAGCAGGGCGGCAAAAGGGGAAGAGGGCAACCACCTCTGCCGGGGCAGATCCAGCCTTCGGGGGTGCAAAACATGCGGCCTTTCCTGTTGGAGGAGGGCACGGAGAAACTCTCCCCGCACACCCCACAAGTCACCCCACACTGAACCTACCCTTGGGGGGCGTGGGGCGCTTTGCATAAAAAGCCAAACCACGCTCTCATTCTGCCTCCTTCCCGAGGCCATCCGCACCTATCCACCCCATGCCTGCAGGCCCCAGGTCTGGTTTGGCTCCTGCTCAGAGAGTCCAGCTTTTGCTGCTCCCCAGAAAGTCCAGTTTTGGTTGCTAGACCAGAA
>WYDI02023195.1:0-17417 GCA_009867235.2 Psittacus erithacus
TGAGATTACGGTCAACCAGCACCCCAAAGTGTGTCTCCTCAAGGCTGCTCACAATTCATTCTCCATCCAGCCTGTATCTTTGCTTAGTTTTTTGCATGGCTTTAGATCATCTGAATTACTGTATTTTCTCATTGCTTTGGATGACAGGCCATAAAAATTGAGGAATGAACACAGATGGGCACTGGGAACCTATATGAAATTCCCTGTGGAACAGGGCCAGCTGCGGCTTATATATCTGTCAATAGCATGTAGGAAGGAAGACAGAGTTATCTCAGATGACTGTGTCTTGGGGATAGCTGTTGAAAGTCTCCTGTAAGGAGATAAAGAAACTTAAAGCCTATCCAATAAAACTTCATTACTTCTTCTAAAAACAACAGATAAGGCATTACTTATAGAATGTTTTATTGTTGCAGTAACTTCTTCAGCCAGCTCTGGACCAGATATCATGCTAACAGATAGAAATGAGCTCAGCATTTATCTATAAATTAGCAGTTGCCTAGTGACTCATGATCTTGGCATACTTGCTTTATGCAAACAAAAAATAGCACTATGCAGTAATGAATAAATGCCAGGTTTTTTGTTAGGGTCACTGTCCCGGAGCTTACTGCAATTTTTCACATAAATTTTGACAGGGATAGTAATTTGAAAATGCAAAATGTCAATGAAAGCAGGGAATTATTCAGAAACCATCAACTAGGTACCTACAAAGGAACGTTGTTACAAACACACTGCAAGGACACCACCCCCCCAAAAAAATGGCCTGAAATATGGGAAAATAAGCAATGCAGCATAAAACAGAATTTTCATATAATAAACAGAACTGAAGTTGGCTTAAAAGCAGATCTCAAAATGGGAAAAATAATGTTAGTTATTATTAATCAATTTAATGAATCTAATTTGGCCGTCCAAACGGTAACATAGGTCTGCCATTTAAATCTGCAGATGGCACAGGCTTTTGGAGTATTAGTAATAAATTTGTATCTACAAAATTATCTGAATCACCCAATGAAATACTGACAGTCCAGCAGTATGCACTTCAATAAAGCTGAATGTAAGCTGATACACTGGGGCTATATGGGCTTACAGCTACATGATGAGAAATCTGGTCTTGAAATGCTTTGACTCAGGAAAGGGATATAGGGTCATCCTTAGCAAACTACTTCATCCTGAGACCCATTGTAGTGCTCTAGCTAAATTAACCAACCAACATGTTCTATGGATTTATTGAGTACATAAATCCATAGAGAAGGGATTTTTCTTTGTATGCAGCACTGATAAAACAGTTCCTGTAGTGGTGTGGTCATTTAATATGGTTTTACTCCAAAGGAAGAGATTGCAATCTTAGCCATGGACTGGAAACCAAACCTGATGATGCACTGCTAACAGGCACTTGATGATGAAGGAAGGTTGAAACTGAACTGAATAGTAGTATGTAGTTAGCTATGGAAAACTACATCCGATAGCAAAGGGCTTCTGAGTCTGACAAGGAAAGGTGCAACAGTATCCAGCCACTAACATTTTAAGTTGGACTTGTTGTGACATGTGTAATATATTGTCAGCATTAGTATGGATAGCATTGTGTCAGTGCTGAATTCTGCTGTACCGTTAATATCAGTGGGATCTGAGTTAGGGTAGAAATCATTACCTGTGAAAGTTCACCCTGATATTTTCATGGATAATCTTGAAAAAGAAGTTGCAATTTTTGCTTTTTATTAATTTCAACTATATCCTTCTATCCTTTTGTGTAATCTATCAATGAAATCCAATAGCTCTTTTAAGTTTGCAGTCTGTATTTTCCAATGCTTTTGAATGTTGGAAGTAAATAATTTCTTCAAGAGGGGGCTCAAATTGTTCATGTCTTCTAGAGAGAATCTGTAGACACAGGAATGTGAGTGTGCTTCTTGTCTTAGTGGTGAATATTTCTGAGTTTTGTAAGAGAACAAAGTCTGCTTGCACCAGTACTTTGAAAAACATCACTTTTTCTGTCTCCATCTTTTTTGTCTTTCTTTTCTCTTTAAGTATCCAGGGCCTAAACATGATCCACTAAAAAACAATAAATCTTCCATGGGTCATGCCATCATTACAGGCTCATACAGTCACAAAAGAACAAATCTGGGCTACAATCTGCACTCCCTGTGTAGTCCTGTGTCTCCACTGAATCTCATGGAGTGATGCTAGTTTTGTGCTCACTGAATGCCAGAACCGTTTTGTGATCATGTTTTTGTCTGCTATTGGCTTTATGATACACAAAGGGCATTAAACCTAACCACCACAGCAGGTGTGGAAGAATCATTTCAATCTGATGAAGCATCCTTATGAATCATCTTTTCACAGAGTGTGGTTACCCTGAGATCAAGTCCACTAGTTACAAAGTGGCAGGGAGAAGCAAACAAAGCTATTCAGGAGAGGTCTTGAGCATATGCTGCAGTCACCCTGTAATGTTAGTTATCTGAGGTCTCTAGGAAATGTGAACCTCAAAAAGCACCACAGAAATAGCACTGGAACATATTGTCTAACATCTGGGGGGAAATAATTGCAGTGAAGGCAACAATGAAATGCAGTGAAGGCAACAATGAAATGCAGTGAGGAATTTTCACCTTTTTGATTATCTTTTCTTGCATTTTTCCATGGTGACTTTCACATTTCTTTCTCTGAGGCACAGTGGAAATTGAAAACGTGCCAGACCAGAACAAGTGCAGTCAGCTTTCCAGGACAAAATAATATCTTAGTTGGTCTGTCTGCATGGAAAAAGGCCAAGTCCCATCATCCCAGTCTAAGAGACATGATGAGAAAAGTATCCTAAATCCCTGTCAGCAGATCTTTCTTGAGTTATTTGTATCTTTTGATGAAGAGACCTGGTAACATAATCCACAGAGAAAGGGTACTGTAAGATACTGTAAGACTTATGCATCAAAACATTGTTTTGAGCATGTAATGGATTTCCTTCGTAATCGATAATGTAATGGATTCCTACATGATCCATAATGTAATGGATTACTACATAGCAATGTAATGGATTACTACATAGCAATGTAATGGATTACGACATAGCTTAAGGAAGTCTTAAAAAAAATTGAAATTCTCTTGTTTTTCTTATTTTCACTTTTTTTCCCCCCTGAATCACAAAAACAAGACTAGCAAATACCTTGAGAAGTCACCCCTTTGCTTCAAGGCAGACCAGACTTTTTCTAAACCTTCCCTTCATACTGTTTCTGTAACCTGTTTTTAAAAAACTCTGGCAATGGAAATTCCAAACTCAAAGACTAATGGGAAATGTTAATCCCAATGAGCAGAGAGAATTAGTGAATGTAAGAGAAAATAGTGGCATGCTCAATGGCACTTTGATATTACATTACTTTTAAGATTTTGCTATAGGAGAGCAAAAACCTGGAAGTTTCAGACTCAGCTGACTATGTCAGGAGCTTCCATCACATCTCTGAACTATTTGTACATGTTTATGTCCCTTTATATTGCATAAGGAATACATTTCTTGTTCAAATTCCTGAACTGAAGATTGATAGTATGAAATGGAATGATCATGCTTTGACTCATTATCGTGAGAGAGGAAAACCCCCCAATTCATAGTTTTGAACAGGTTGATTTATCAGGAAACTCCCAAAAATATGTACCAAAACCCTCCAAAATATAAAGCCATTTTTGAAATCATCTAACAGGGAATCATATTTAGCTGTCAGCAGGATCCCACTGTAAAAAAAAAGCTATAACACAATCTAAAGGACTCAAAAATACAGCAAATAGAAAATTAATATTTTAAGTTAATACTCTGAAGGAGTAAATTCTGCTAATTCTGCTAAGCATTGTTATACTTTGGGCAAAGGAGGAGAAATTATCAACTTGTATTATTATAAAACAGTTCAACTTTTCAAAGAAGGGCTTAACTCTCTCTGTTTATGTTATAGTTAATTAAAAAAAAAATAAGAATTCCCTTCTGGTTCTGAGAACCACAATTGATGTAGTTCTTTTGAAAAGATGCATCAAAAACTTGTCTTTAATTTTTGTATCGCCATAGGTAAAAAATGTTCTAGAGCAAAAGGATTACGTATGTGTTTCTGTTATTGAAGTGACTGTGCTCTGACAAGTTGAGATACTGATATTGCCAAAGCAAAGGAGAATTTTGAGAAGCCCAAGTGACTGAATTCATCTGAAATGTAGAATTTTTCCATCAATAGATGTACCAGGCCTGTGCAGCCCCTGAGTATCAAGAGCCCTGACAACAGCCTTCAGTTGCTCTGAGAGAGGGATTATGATTTCAAAAGTGCAGCTGAAAGGTTGCACTCACATTTCTGGAAAATTATTTTAGCAATATAATACACCAGTCTTTCTGAGCATAATATAGAAACTAGATACTAGTGCTCAAGACACGTGATCATTTCATTTCTGTAGTGAAGACTCAGTCTTTTCTCTGCTACTTCTGTTGGTTCTGGGTCATCTGATGTTGAAAATGTCATGTATGCACCATTTCCAGACCTTCATCTCTGCAATCGTTTGTAAGAGTAGCACCTGGACCTGGTTCGTCCGCTCTTCTAAATGCAACTGGAAAAAGAACAGGAAGCATAGCCCCATCCTGAAAAAAAAAATAAGAAAAAAAAATAGCAAAACCAACCCAACCAACCAAAGCCAACAACAAAAAATCCCCCCAAAACACCAAAAAACCCCAAACTAAAAACCCAAACAAAACCCCAAAAAAGCCCAAACCCACAGAAAAAGCCAAAACCACACATAAAGGCCATGTGGCTCAGTGCCAGTAAACATTCATTCCCAGAGTGGGGTAAATAATGAGTGTTTGTCTCAGCAAAGAATTTCCAAGCCAGTACAACTGAGAAGAGAGTTTCTCTATTAGAAGAAACCCACTACAGCAGGAGTAGCACAGGCTGGTTTGCTATCTGGAGCAACATACACAGGCGAGCAGAAAATGTTCCTACTGGGTTAAGAGAGAAAACAGACATAATGAAGACAGCTGATGAGATTTGTTTCTTGGTTTTTGATTGTGCTTCCCACAGACCAAATGAATTCCAACAGATGAGTAAAAGATGGAAAGACATGCTGATTAGCAGGTTATTTTAATGAACCACTTCTGTACTTTAGGATCTAATAAGCTTTCTAGATAAGGCTTATGTTGTCAGTGCTATCAGAGGAAAAGGTGGCGAAGTTTCTGTTTCTCTAGTACAAGGGTTATGTTCATGTATTTCCAATGCTTGAAGAGAACTGCTTCAGATTGATGAATATTTACTTATACAGTCCATATATACACCATAGACGATGAGAGTTCTCTTTTATTGCAGCTCTGGGGAATTAATGACACAGCACAACCTACAAAGGCAGGAGAAGGTAAATGGAGCACAAAGGCGTGAAAGTCATGGTTAGGACCATTATATCAGAGTGGTAGAGAACAGTCATGGTTGTGAGACAATAAATAGAGGGAGAACAGAACAAAAGAGGTCTGGGGAGGAACCACAGTAAGAGGAGAACAACCAAGAGAAATAGCCAAGGTCTAATTGCTTTGCCTACAGTTTATATATTGAAGGAAAAAAACAGAAAATATTTAATGGAAAACAAGGATGGAAGGAAAAGAGAAATCTGGAGAAAAATGTAAAAAAGAACTCAGTTGATTAGATTAAACTGAAGGCAAGTGTTTCCTGGGAAATATATGTGAGTAGTTGTTTATATCACATCTCTGTAGATTTTGGAAATATGTATGATAGTTGTGCTGGAAGAAATTGAGACCCAATACTCTGCTGTTTGCAGCCCAGAGCACAGGATTTACTACCAGGACACATCTACTTTTAAAAATTCAAAGCCATGCTGGCAAGTAATTTCTTCATCATTTTTATGCTGCAATTTGTGATCAATGAAGATGTTTGAAAACAATTAGGAAAACCACAAAGGAGGCTGAAACACTAGTTCAGGGCCAAACTCGTACTGAATTGCATCAAGTCTGACTTCAGAAATATTCAGATATTTAAAGATAATGGGATGCTAAAGTGTTTGCCGACTCACAACACCAATGAATAAAGCCACAGAGGTAGGGCCTGGTACTGTACTATAATGGTGGTAGCATGTAGTGAATAAAGACTTGTGGACTGTCTTAGCATGTTTGGAAGTCAAGCTCTGAGCCTCAAGTCCACAAACATAGAGGATAGAGGCTAATTAATTTGTTACTGTTACTTGGCTTTGGTACTGGTCAACCACAAAGGATGCATTAAAAAGGCCATGCAACATCTCAGCAGCTTCTGCTAGTATGACAGATGCAGGACTGTGCTGCCACAGAGGTAATAAAGACAGGCTCAGGCGAAAGCTTTTCTTTTCCAAAACTAGCTCACATTTCTAGGGAAATACTTAATAAAATAGACGGCAAAAAATGAGAAAGATGTTAAATTTGGCAGTGATAATGAAACTCTGCATATTGAATTACCATCGGGTTAGATTCTCTCTTGCCAGGCAGATTTGATTGCTTTTTTAATAGAATTATGAAATGTAATGGAAAGAGGGAATGTGTATTTGAAGAGGGAATATGTATTTGAAACAGATACCTCTCAAAGCTTAACTCAAGGGTATTTAGGTGTGAGTACTGTCACTGGCAGAGTGGTAACACCTGTATGAGATCTTGTAGTGAAAATTGCCATTGACGAAGTGAAGTCTTCAGCTTTCCAATAAAGCAAAGAAACCTTAGCTTGCAGTTTCAATAGGTATTACGGGAAGTATAATATAGTGCTGCCTCAATCAAGATAGTTACAGAGAGCACAGGACTATGTACATGAATGCTGCTTCTGCTGCAGGGAAAGGAATGGCCATGCTGATTTTCTTAGCCAGATGCATCATGTGAGAGGAGACATCAGACACTATCTGCATTGTCTTGACCTGTTCCACTTAAATTTATGGCAAAATTTATCTGCCTGCATGACATGTGTCCCTGAGGATTATTTATGACATTATGGTGTGAGAGGCAAATCAGAAATTGGTATGTTGATGGGGAAGTAGCAAACAGTGTGCATCATGTTCCTAAATTCTGGTTCAATAGTTAAAACATTCACTGCTCACTGACTGCAGTGAGGTTTGTCACTGGCAATACTCTTGGCAAAACCTATTTATGCTTTCTGTCCCTCTCTAATGCCTCTAGACTTTCAGTCACCAGTAGAGATGTCAGAGGTGCAATCTGGGAGAAAGCCAGGCAGAAGCAATAGCTTCCTTTAGCATTAGTTTACATTCTGTTCTTAGTCTCTGCTTTCCAGAGTTGCAGCTGGACTCAAAATATGGTTATGTGAGTTAGATGCTGTTGCCCATCTGCCTACTGTTTTACCAGAAAAGGTGGTCTCTCTACACAATATGCAGTCTAGCCATGACATATAATTCCTTACTGTGCAAGAACAGTGGCTGCAGCTTATCCAGACGGATATTTTCATTGCTAGAAAGTCAGTCTGAAGCAGGCTGATGCCACCATGCTCCCTAAAGGGCAGTCTCCAAAATCAGAGGATACAAATGGCTAAAATTATGTCTGTCACAGCAAAGTGCTGGAGCATAGATTTAATATTGTGAGAATTAGCAAGCTGGGCATGAGGGATAGAAATGGGGAGGAGGCTTAGTGAGCTGAGGGACAGAAGAGTAAGAAATGATGATTGAAAAGAGGAGGCACAGGGGACATAGTGTTCAGTGGAGGGATCTTCCCAGTAACGTTTAGGGGGGTCATGTGCTGGGTACGTGCTACTCATCATACTCATAAGTTATGTGGGAAATGGAGAACAGTGACGTGACAAGGCTTACAAACGATGTGGAATTAGTCAGGTTGGTAAAAACAAAAGCTGCCTGCAAAGAATTGCAAAAGGGACCTCATAAAGTATGAGCAACTGGATCATGAAGCATTGGATGAAACTCCATGGCAATAACTGCAAGCTGCTGAACACGGGAAGAAACATCAGTGGCTACAGATATGCACCGATGAGCTCTAAATGAGCTATCATATCTCAGGAAAAAAGATCTGAGAGTCATTGTGGATAATCCAATGAAAATATCAATTCCATGTTTGAGAGCAATGAAAAAAACAGGCAAAAAGTTAGAAACTACTGGAGGGGGAAACAAAAAAAACATCACACTGAAGCACCAAATCCCCAGTGAACCTACACCTTATACTATACAAGCAGTTTGGCCTTTGCCAGTTCCTCCTTCACAAAAATGTTTTAAAATATAGCTACAAAATACTCAGGGAAGAGTAATTATCATGACCAGAAGTATGGAATAATTTTCATATGAGTATAGCCTAAATAAGAAGTGCTCCCCTTGGAAAGCAGATGACTAAATCACAGGGGTATATAAATATATATATAAAAATGCATAAAATGCGCCATACAAATAGCCTCAGGGGACAATAGCCATTATTTCTTACTATGCAAGCACATCATGAAATTGTCAAGCAGGTTCAGAACAAGCAAAAGGAAGTGTTTTTTCAAGTTGTAGAACTCATTGATACAGGATGCCATGGAAGCTGAAAGCATAATTGAATTAAAAATGTGATTAGGCAAATTTATGTATTTATCTCCACCAAAGGTTGTTAAACAGAAGGATGTGGTTTCAATATCCAACTTGGGAAATCTCTCAGCAGAGATTGCAGGAAATCTGCAAGGATATATTTTCACTCCCTATGAAAGGAAGTGATTTTTGCTCCTGGCTTCCTTTTCCATGTGCTCTTTCTCTAATCTGCTGCAACTGGACCTTCCCAGAGACAAGAGCTTAAGCAATGCTTTGGCTTGTCTCATTATGGCTCTTTACAGTTCTTTATTTCTTTTCTCCTTTCCCTTTATCTGTCTTCAGTTTTAATAGCCAAACCATTGGAATAGCTCAAGTCTTGGCTGACTGGACTTTACAACCATTTCTGACTCCTAGGAATGTTGGGCAGTTTGCCAATGTCTTGTCTTAGTGCTCAGCACCTGGCAAAATGGGGAAGATTTTTAATTAGCTCCTGGGTACATGATCCATACAGTTTGTTTTCCTTGATGCATCCTGGGAGAGTTTTAAAAGATACTGCTAGGCAAGTGTGAGCAGTTCTCTGAGACACACAACAGACCAACAGACCAGAGTTATGGTTCTAGTTACTGGTGATGTACTCCTGGAATGACTGTGATAGTGCGCAGTGAAAATAGTGAGTTAACCTAAGCTGAAGAATCTGGATTAGAGTTACTCTTCATGAATGAATTTCTATAATCTAAAAGAGCACTTAAAGGCACAATTAAAAAATGTGTAAATGGTCCAGCTCTCAACAGGATGCAAACACCATCTGGGGGAAAAAAAAGATCAACTAGGAAATGGAATCTGGAAATTAGTTTTAAAAAATTACCTTTCTCTTGTAAACTGATAGATCTGGGAATCGCTCTGCCTTTTTTCCCCCCCATATTCCTATTCTCAGTGAGAGATAGAAATGTTAGTAGGTACATGAAAAGCAGAAGGTAAGTGAATAGCAACAGGAAAATTAAATGACAGTGGTATACTAAAACGGAAATGGGGATGGTCAATTTGATCTGCATATACAGAAACATTATGTCATGAAGTCGCTTTTGATTTAACCATAGTAATAGTATGTTTATGGCACTGCTGCTAGTTTCAGAAGACTGTTAAAATAAACAGAACAAAACTGCACAAACTTTAAAACCTGCAGCAAAATGAAAATAGGGAGTGACTTTTGGGAAGCTATGATTGTATCAGCAAAGATACAGTGAAGGGGAAAAGTTGTTTAAGCTGAAGTACACTGTTGGCACAAGAACAAATGTCTGTAAACTGGTTATGAATAAATTCAGGCTGAAAATTAGAAGAATTTGTCTAGCCTTTAGAGGAGTGAATTTTTGGAACAGCTTTCCAGAAGAAATAAGAGAGACAGAATGCTCTACCTTATTTCAAAATGGCAGGCGACATTTTATAGGCTATTGTTGCCTGAAATAGAAAAGGACTATGTCTGGCAAGCCTTATATTTTTGTATTTTAAGCAATCCTATATTATAAAATGAAGGTAGATTTGAGAACGTAAACATTTGAAGGGCAGAGGGAGAAGTACTTCCTTGAGAAACTTCTTGAGAATGAGGTGGTTTTGCAGTATTTGCTCAAAGAAACTCTTGGATGACTCATCATTTGGATTGTCTAAAATAATACTAACTAAAGCCGTAATCTGGGTACTTTCAAGCTATGCCCTGCAGTGGCCAGTGTAATGAACAAGGCAGTTTTAATTGGTCTGTCTTCATTGTGAGTTATGTCACAGGACCTTGAAAATTCAAACCCTGGAGCCCACTGACAAATATATGATACACAGGGGAATGGATTCTCTGATTGTTGCTGAAAAGGAGGAAATAGTGACCAAAAATCATGGCTGCTGGGATGGGGACTCCTACCTGCTCACCTCAGCTTGCAGGCAAGTGGTGTCAGGTGTCTGCATTGTTGGTATGAGCAGGGTCTGCATCCCAGGGAGAAGCCTGCAGGGAGGAACACATTTCAAGAGGAGCTTCATGATCAATATTTCTGGCTGCATGTTTCAAAATATCATGAAAGAATCTCAGATTCTGAGACCAGGTGGCTTCATGAAAGTTTGCATAATTAAGCCACTAACCACAGAAGTCAATACCTAAAAGATCAGATCTCAGGTATAAGGATTGACCAGTGCAGGCTACAAGACTGGCTTCTAGTTTTTGTTTTATCTTTAAATAGCTTACTTCTTCTCTCTGAAGATGACTTTTTTGAATATTAATCTGCCATCTAATCTTGTGTTTCACTTTAGGAAAACATGATGTTGGAAATGCTCAGAGATCCCCTCTCTCAGGCACACAGGAAGGTTTTCTTCTCATCTGAATGGCTGACACAGCAATGGGTTTTCCGTTTAGAGCTGCTGGAACATTGTTTTCCTGATCAGTGGTGAAAGTGATGGTATGAAGACTGGAACATGTGGAAGACACAGCAGGATGGAAGAGCAGGTCAAAAAGTTTTTCTCTTGTAAGAACAGTCACTGGTGCTTAGCTTTAGCACATCTTCGAAATAATTGACTGAATCTTTAGTAGCGTATCACTCTGGCACTAAGCACAATGCATGTTTAAGAGAATGCCTTTATTACACCAACAGGTAATGGCTTCACAGTGGTGTTTTCAGCGAACTAGAAGAGATCTTTAACAGCGAATGAAGGTAAAAATTCTGACTTCATTTATTGCTTTAATGGAAAATAAGCTGTAGTAAAAGCAGACATATTTGGGAAATTAAGCTCTCGGAATAAGTTTTCTGATTTAAATTCAAACTAAAATTTTGATCCTTTAGATTTTAAGACTTGTTCCCATGCATATCAGTAGAAGGTTATTTCATTGACCTCAGAGTGATCTTTCAATCTATCCCCTTGACATTTGCATTCCTTGATTAAATGAATATGTACTGGGAGCATTTAGTATCTGACCATGCCCACTTACACATTAGATGTCGAGCAGTTACCCTTTATTCTTAATATACAATCAAATTGCTAAAAGCATTGACATTCTGGGCTCTGTCCAAAACTGATGAATGAATAGTTAAAGTAAAAAGACTTCAAGTTTTCACATTTCTTTTTCATGAACTCACTGATGTAACTTTCAATACTGAGAATACCAAAGCTGGACAAATCCTTGTTGGCAATACTTTCACCACTAAAAGTACAGGCTCCAAATCATGAATTATCTCCTACCAATTCTACTGAGCTGCTTAGCTGGGAGATGAAAATGCAGAAGCAGAATCCAAACCACTGTTTTGAGACAGAGTTATTTAAAATGTTTAACTTTCACAGAAGTTATCATATTAGCCAAAACTGCATAAAAGCATATTTTATATAAAAGAGGGAACATTTAAAGATGTGGGAAAATCCCCATGTGGTCACCATTAATGAGCACAAAGGCAATGAATCTGTATCATAATAGAGCTCCAAGTAGGACATGCTAAGAAAGTTCTGAGAAGTTAAAAAAAAAAGCAGAATCACAAATGATTCCTCCCTATTTCCACAAAGCAAACCTCGGGCAGCTTCTTCACAGCTTTTAAGCTTTCAACTCTGCATTGAATCATGTGGTCACTTATGACGCGTTCATCTCATTTTGATTTCTCACCCCTAGCTAGAGAGTCAAACGTGTCAAGATTCACCCTTTTTTCAGAAGCCTCATTAGGAATGTCACAAGAATTATGTGTATGGACATGGAGGAAGGAATCAGTTGGGTCTTCCAGGTTAATATTGTCCAGAGTGGTCTTGTGAAACATTTTCACCTAACAGCTGAACAGTGACACTGCTGACCTGAAATGCTTTCTATTAGCATCACATTCCTCTTTCCATTTGGAGTTAGCCTTTCTCATGCTGTGCTGGGAGCCCAGCTGTGGTTTGGTTTTTTTTTCTCTTGTGCCGATCTCCAGTTTGCTTTTTTGATTGAGGTCTTAGGGCTCACAAAGCTCCTGCTGCCTGGGGTAGATGACAGAATAAAGTGAAAAAATGGTCTTTCCACCACTTGAAGGCAGGGTGATCCTTAGGAAGGATTGATAAGAGTTCCAACTGTAATGCACAGAAAATATGCAACTCTTACACTTGCTTGAATTTTTCTCCCCAACTCCCCATGCTGTGTGAAGGTCAAAAGCTCATTTCGTCTTATATCATATTTCACTTGCTCTTACCTATTTCTGTTTTCATATCTATTTCTCTACCATGTTCAGTTGTAACGAGTTGTTGAGAATTCAGATAAGGAAATTACAATGAATGAGACATTTTAGGGTTTTTTTTCTGCTTAGGCACAATTAGGACAGATTCTTTATGCCTTACTCTGGGAAACCTTCCCTGTAATGTTGCTTGTGAGTCGGAAACCCCACTTTTTTGTCACAGAGATGAGTCATAACATGCAGTTCTATTTTCACAAAGACAATGTTGATGGCTGAAAAGTTGCAAGCTGATGAACTTCCCAAGACAATGATTCATCTCAGCAGTTCAGAGAAGGTAATGTTTCCTTCACAATCCAGCAGAGGGCTCTGGATCTGATTTCACTTTTTTTTGGCAGACTATGACTATCCAATGGGCTTTTCACAGGAAACCAGCAAAGCCCTGTTGTCAGTTCAGGTTTTGATTTTTGCAAAAATTAAGTTAATAAAGAAAAGAATATACCACAAGTTCTAAAAACAAGCCATCCAACTTATTCATGTACCCACTCCACTGCAAAATGCAGAGAATAAAAATGATTATTTTAGGGGTTATTTGTATCAGGAGTTAATTCTGCCTGGTTTGCTTTTCCAGCACTGACATCAGCTAGAGTTTGGGGAATGTAGGCTTGTGTTCATTGCAGCCATGTAATTCGGAAAATAAAGACACAGATGTGAGTAGAGCTGGTAAGAATTTGCAGGTTGTTCTTTCCAGTTTGCATAATGTGATGATACAGAATGCACTACAAAGAGATTTTGAAATGTAAAGCAATAATGTTCCCTTTGAAGAACTGATATCAAGTGCTAAATGATATATCAATTAAATGCAAAAACAAATCCCAACCCTACAAATACTATACAGAACCAGCTTCTGTAAGACTAATTACGAATGTAAAAATATGTCCTGTTCCTACCACACTTCTGTTAACTGGAGTTTAATTTCATGATTTTAATAAAAAATAGATGAAAGACCTTAGAACAACTCTAGCTTGGCTTCACCCTGGCAAAATGTAGTCACTGCCTGACTCAGCCATCTATGGTTCTCTAGCACCCAAACACATTGGAATTGCGCTTAATTTTGCACTGCAGAGCAATAGCTCTCATATCTTTGGTGAGGTGTGCAGGCACCAACTGGCAAAGGGTTATATTCAGTATTATAGCCTAACTATTGAGTATTGCAACAACCAACCCTTAGGCAGGTAGTGCCAGCTCAAAAGGACCAGACGCATCTGTTATTTACTGTCTATTTTGAAACAGAGTAGCTGTGTTCAGGGTTGAGCTTGGTCTCTTGCTCAGATAACTTCTCACAGGAAAACTTAAATGAGTAATTAGAAATGGGGAGTTGTGAGCCTGATTTTGTTTTATGGATTTACCCCAGTGGGTGCTGCAAAGATGTTCTTGGTTCTCATTTGTATATAAAGCAAGAAAATTAGGTCTGTGCCATAAAAAATGGAAGAAGAGACGAGTATGTTTTTCATTAGGGGAATATAAGTCCCAGCTATCAAGGTTACACTGAAGCAGCTATTGCAATGTTCAGTTTTATTACATATGGACTCATCTGTCCTCAGAATTCTTACACTAAACTTGATCTCTAAGGTTACCTACAGCACCATATCTTTAGATGAACCAATGGCATGCACTTAGATATTTACATAGCAACTATTAGAAGCATCACTGATTGCCTCCAGGTGACAATTGCTTAGATACCTCTGGGGACAAAGCATTGTGTCTAGCAAGAATTGTGTTTCACTGCAGTTTTGCCAATATTTGCACATTACAGCAATTCTGGATCTTAGAGGTGGTGGATGTACCTCTCAGTTACATTGAAAGGTGTAATCTCTTGTGTGTTTTAGAAGTGATTGCAGGTCTTACCTCCACAGACTGATTCTCTGATATGCTTGGTGCCATGCCAAATCCTAAATTAAGCACATCAGGCCATTTCTGTTTCTTCCAGCACACAAGCTGTAATCTTTAGCATCTATGAGTTTCAAAAGATACGCAAATGGTACATAATCACCACTCAGAGTCTGACAAATGCATGTATTGTATCGTCATGAATCATGACTCAAATGCTAACCTCTAATGGACTTGCTGAAGAGCTGTGTGAGTGCACAGAGCACTCTATGCACAAATACCTCCTGATGTAATGCAGTGGAATATGAATTCATATTAAAAAAAACCTGTTTCTGCTTCTCTGGTGACTGGCTGTACCTTTTGGGTACTTACCCATCCTCTGCTGGAAACAATCCTGGTTAGATATTTGTCTCACTTTCTCCAGCTGCTCCCAAAAGCAAATTTGTGGATATTTTTACTATAGTTATTTTTTGTTTTATTTTCACTGTTTAATCAGTATCAAAACAATTGCCCATATAAACTTCTGGCCACGGTATGGTCGGTTCAGAGATCACACAGGCTGTCTTGTCTAATACTTTCTTTTCAGCTGGGTCACTAACAGTGAAATTAAGTAGCACCAGACCCATCCGTGTCAGTCAGAACATTTTTCACAGTGATGACTGGCCTTTGAAACTGCCCTGCCAGGGCTTAAAGAAGGAAGTCCTGTTCCATGCAGCTGAAAGTCTCTGACAGGACAAATTCTGATGCTGCTTCTTTTGATAACCCTAGGCTGGGCTCCCAGGGTGAGCATTGTAAAAAGAGAAAAAGATTACTGTTCTGAAGATGCTAGTGAACAACACTTGCAATAGCACACAGAGATCACGCTGCCGCATGGAAAATGTACTGACAAATAGTATCACCAGCTAAGATCACGGATGCAGATTTAGACTCCTGGTCCATTGTCCTCCTGGACAGGCAGTCATTTCAATAGACATATATTCTAGAGGTGAGCACAGAGCCTTTTGGACATAGAGCTTGGATGGTAATTCAGCTACCAAGCACTGCTGAAAATAGGCCACTACCCAATGTATTTTGCATATGCTGAGCTCCCACCTACTCACTTTTCTACTCTGCTCAGCTCTCCTCTACAAAGAAACTGAAGCTGGGAAGAAGGGGGAAGCAGGCTGTGCTCATCAGAGGCCTGGTGGGTTTTCTGCTCTTTGACACTTGATACACACACATCCCATGACTGTGTCTGCTCATGTGTTCACACTTGATACACACATCCCATGACTGTGTCTGCTCATGTGTTCACACTTGATACACACATCCCATGACTGTGTCTGCTTACATGTTCAACAGTTCTGCTGTTTAAGCTCCTGTCACTGGATTTCACTGTAAAACTCCCTTTTCAGAGAAACAGAGGTAATCCTCATTGCTCCTAGAGCAGCTGTTGATGTGGAGGGGATGAAGGACAGAGCAGTCAGTCAGGCTTATCCGCAGAAGACACCACCTTTAATCACATTTCATTAAAACTGGAGGGCTAGAGATGCTGAAAGCTCTTGCATGATGTGGGAATTAAAGGGTCAGGCAGGGATGTATATATTGCTCTGGTACAGCTATAGCCAGGCAGACCTCAGGGCAATAAACTGTCTGATAAAGACTGTGGCTGTGAGATTTGAAAATTGAGGTTAACTTACATGATATGCAGTAAAAATTCTACTATTTAGACTCTGGTATTTTTTAAATTGCACTTACTAGAGGCCCCAGTTGAACCAGTCTCCCCCAGTTTACAGTGCATGGTAAGAGATAGTACTCTCCAGGCGATCATTTTCAGAGCTGCAACTTTGGACTGAGTACCTGTCTCATCTCTGCAGCTGCTCATTACGAAGGAGAGCACACCCTACTCCAAGCCAGCTGTTTGTCTGGGAAGGCTGTTATTACACCCATTCTTAAACTTATATCTTTCCTGGGCTTAACCAGTTTTGCTGTTGCTTTCCTGGCACAGGGTTACCTGTATTTTCAGGAGCAAAACTGTGTCCAAGACCAACTGGCTGATGCAGAAACTCACTCCAGGTTACAAAGTAGTGCTGGAATAAGAACCTTTGTTAGGTCCCAGGGGTGCTGTGGGAGGTGGATGATGCCTTGAAACTCCCTGGGGCACTAGGGTAACTATTTCCAGACAGGCCTGAAGGATTCACATTGGCAGTTGTAGCAGTGGGAGGAGTAGATGAAAAGGTCCTTGGAGAGGCTGCCTTGTCCTTCTTCAATTCCAGAGCTTGTGGAGAAGATGTGAAGACCAAAAGTCAGAGGGCTTTCTCGGAAGGACCACTGTGCAAGAGCTGCTTGGTGGACTGAAAGATGATGGATGTCCTTTACTGTTGGGAAAGCCATCACCACGGGTCAGTTTTTCTCTCAGGCCATTTGCCTGAGAGACAGTCTTGAGTAGTTTGGCTTGCCCAGGAGGAGTCCTTATCTCACCAGGTTTCCAGCCTTGCTTTGGGAGTCCCAACAGCTTTCTGTGCCTTGTAGGACAAGTGTGTGCTGGTTTATCCCACAGCATGGCTCCTGAAGTTTCTACCTGTCTGTGTACAAATGAGATGCAATTGCATGCTGTGGAAGAAAATTCATGCATGTTGGCCAGGCCAGTGCTGTCATACACTCCCAAAGGTTTGCCGGTTAGAGAGGATGTGAGACACACGTGGAAACCAAGTGGTCTGCAGTGCAGATGTGGTGAATTGAAAACCAGACTGTAGCTGCTACAGTGCTGGAGCCTTTCCAATAGGGTAGGGGGAAGTTGTTTTACATACCTTCTTTTTCCTATTTATGTCAGAATCTTTCCTTTCCTTTCCTTTCCTTTCCTTTCCTTTCCTTTCCTTTCCTTTCCTTTCCTTTCCTTTCCTTTCCTTT
>WYDI02023196.1:0-29954 GCA_009867235.2 Psittacus erithacus
AGCCTCATGCTCTGCCAGGGAGGAGGGGAAGCTGGGAGGAAGCAGAGACAGGACACCTGACCCAAACTGACCAAAGACATATTCCATAGCATAGCACATCATGCCCAGGATATAAACTGGGAGCAGTCACCTGGCATGGTTAGATCACTGCTCGGTCGGGCTGGGTATCGGTGGGAGGGTGGTGAGCGGTTGTATTCTCTTCCCTTGTTATTTCCCTTATCGTTATTATCATTGGTGGCAGCAGCAGTGGTGTGTTTTATACCTTAGTTACTGGGCTGTTCTTATCTCAACCCATGGGAGTTACAGTCTTTCTATTCTCCTCCCCATCCCTCCGGGAGCAGGGGGAGGAAGGGGGGGAGTGAGAGAGTGGCAGCGTGGTTCTGAGTTATGGCTGGGCTTAAACCACGACAATATGGAAAAGGGTTAAATTATCCAGAACATTTGTAAGCAAAAGAGACAAAGACTGAAAGAAAAAGGGCAAAGCAAATACCTGGAAAGGTGTTGTTTTCTTCTTTGGAATCTGGATAACAGCTACTTGTTAAGCAAACTGTTTTAGAGCAATTGCTGTTTGGTGTTTTGTCTGCTTGCTTGCTTTCTTGCTTATTTCTCCTAACTGAGCTAGATAGATTTGGTTTTGGTGACAGTTTATCCGTCGTTGAGTATATACAAGGGCTCTCCATGTGTCGGTAGGTGTCCCAGTGGAATTCAGAGCTGTACACCTTTCAGACATGTGTTAACTTCTTCAATATTAGGGAAAATACCCAATTTCTTTCAGGAGAGGGGTTTTTTTTTACATTCTTTTCACATTTTTGTAAATTGAAAAGCTTGACAGAACTTTAAATTTCATGGAATTATACCACACCCTCCTTCCTACACAGGTTATGTGAGCACTCAACATTCCAGTCAGGAGAATTGTTTTGACATTTTGGTGTTCTCAGTTATATCAAATTCCTTTTTATCATCAAAAATTGTCTTATTTTTTACCCTTTTTTCTCAGGCTCTAGCGTTAGGAGATAAACAAGTGAAATATTTCTTCTCTTTTAATTCTTTGACACTTTATATGTGCCATACACTGAGTTCAGACAGTATTTTTTCTACCCCTTTCTTCTGTTGTCAATTTTGTGTTTTCTTGGCTGCTTCTTTGGTGAAAAAAGATCAGCATTTGTGTCTATCAAATACAGCAAAATTGCAGCATGCTGCCCTGTTATCACTGTGCTGTTGGCTTCATCTGCCTTTTTTGTCATGGAGTCACCAGCAGCTATTGCTCACCCTCTTGCAAGAGCTCCCATCAGATATCTCCAGCACTTTTCTGTTACATTTTGCCACACAAGCTCCGCAGTAGGTAACTTGCTGAGAGTCTAACACCTTTTTGATAAGTTGAATGCTTTCCAGATGTTTTCTCACCTCATGTGGTAAGTTGCCAGTCAGCTACATGGATTTCTGCTTTGCTGCGGTTTCCTGCTGCTGACCATTTGGCTGTGACCCCTGCCAGTGATTCCAAAACTAATCATTCAAGGAATATTAATTTGCTCCTACTGTACCCAGGATTATACTTCAATCATGTGAACATAACTTCTGCTGGATTTCTGCTGACTTGCATCACATGCGTCCAAAATCTCTTTCAATTAGCAAAAGAAGGAAAACGGCACATCCAGCACTGGTCACAACTGTCGTTTCCTCCTCGTTCATGCGCATGGCATGGAGCAACTCCTCTGCAGACGTAATCATAGTTTCCCTCTGACCTACCTTTCTAGGTGGATCTACTCCAGATTTCAACAAACCCAGAATATCTTCCCTCTTGGCTTTCTTCCGTTACAACATACTCCAGGTACCTGATATGATCAATGACCCTAAGGCTCAAGCTTTGAATGCAGGTCTCTTAAGCAGACTATACAGAATCACAGAACCCCAGACAATGAAAAGAAACAAACCAAACAAAAGCTCACCAAATCCCTTCATTTCCAAGAACAGGGTTTGCAGGTGGGCTCTCAAAAAATCCTTTCAGTTATTCACCCACAACAGTCATTGATGATGTCTTTTCTCTGCTGTTGACTCTTCATTGTAAGTCAAGTGATGCCATCTGCTAACAGCTGATTATTCCATTTCCAAGTTAATAACAAATACATAAACCAGCAGCAGCCTAATACAGAATTTTGAGGCTTCTTACTGCTGTTACCACATGAACAATGGACCACAGATTTCTTTCCTTTAGCCTTATGCTGTCCCACTATAAGTTGGTTTACCTATTAGTGAGTCTTTACATATTCTTACTGTATTCTTTTTAATGCTGAGGCTTGTTTGAATCACTATTTGCTTTGACATTTCTCATGTTGATAAATACAAATCAAGGATTAAAAATATGGTGCATATTCATTACCAAGAGTACAGTCAACAGCAATAAAACTGATAATAAGGAATATGCATACATCAAGACCAGAAGGTCTGCTCTCCAATAAGGCTGCATCAGAGATGACTTAGCAGCAGAAAGCCTGCGGTCTGATAGCAGTAGGATGGGAACAAGGTTTAAATATGTCACATGGGCTATTTCTTTTCTCTGATCAGGAAAGCAGCAGTAAAGATACTCAGAATGAGAAAACAAAGCCAAAATCAGTTTTATTTAAATATGAGCATCCACTTCCATGGAGTCTTGAACCATGGTTTGTAACTCTGATTCTTACAATTCCAAGGCTACCATTTATTAATGTGTTATGCCATGAGAATTTTCATTATCCTAACGCTAAAAAAAGCATTCCAGTATACTCATGGGGCTTCAAGGGATGTGTCCTGGTGAGGAAGATATTCACCTGCAGTGAAGGCAACAGTATGAGATGGCACCAGGAGGTCCAGTACTTTTCCTTCTTCCTTCTTCATTTTTTGGAAATGTAGTCTTTTCCCCTCACAAAACCTCGGTTCCCTCCCCCATAGGGACTCACAGATAAGGCAGCTCTGCCCTCTTTCAACACTCTTCCAGGGAAAAGGAGTAAATCCACTGACTGCTAATGGATAGAGCACTCTGTCTTCACCCAGCCAGGGCAAAGAATGTGTATGCAGCCCTATAGCCCCAGCAACTAGCAGAGGCATAGGCACATCTGATAGAGGAAAAACAGAGCACAGCTTATCCAGATTACAGAGAACAATGCAAAACATAGGGCTAATTTGCAATCCTGCAGTATCTTAGTACTCAATCCAAACACATATGTTACCCCAGTGGCAACATAGATATTTAGAAGGGCAATTGTATCATACTGTTGTTAAATTACTCATCGCTGCTAGATGATTAAAAGCAACACATTTGTCTAGGCTATGCTTAGGATGAGCATTCTCATCTCCCGGGAATCAGTGGTCCATTCATTCCTCCAGGAGCAGTACATTGGGTACTGGGTAATCTGCCCTTTGAAATGTGCAAAGAAGCTGTTAAGGGAGCACAAAATATGTTTAGCCAGCAGCACCAGCTGGATGTGAGCCCATCCGGGATGCACTGTTCAGCTGACAGCTGTTGCTAGAACCACAGGAGCGTTAGTCTCCAACTCTCTCATGTCTCATTCTGTTTATCATCTCTGCTCTGTAGGAGGGAAGAAGGAGGAAGATACAACATAGGGACAATGCAGCCATTGGTGGGTAGAGAGCTAGGCAGGATTTGCATAGTGGCAGGTATTTAATATGATGTACACACCACATTACACAGCTACTGGGGAAAAGAGCGGAAGGAAGTTCTCGTGCCGTAAATTGCATCCCTGCCCTAAGAAGCAAATTACTTTCTGGCCATTCCATCTGTTGGGCCTCTTCCTCTGAGAAAAGCTATTCCTTCTTCCTTTTGTTCATTCTGTCCTTGTCATTGTGGAGATTAGACTAGTGACTGGTACAGGAGTGCACCTGAGCTCTGACCCCTCATGAGGAAGGGATGGGACTGGAAATGGGTTATGTGAACACAGATTCAAACACTGTTAGTATACAAGCACAGCACCTGCTGCAACAGTCCCCTGTAGGCCATGGTGCATCCTACAAGGTGATAAATAGAGGCGGAGGTTGGAAAGCAGAACATGCCCACACAGGGCAACAAAGGCTGGGCCATCCTCTAGAAGCCCCATCTCTAGGTGCCCCATCTATACTCAGAGAGGAGCACAGTGGCATCTAGATTCCTTCCGTAGCAGATGAATATAGGAAAATGAAAGACCTTTGGTGTCGGAGAGCTGGAACTTTTTTTAACATTCAGATCTCTGCATCTTCTTCTTGAAAGTCAACATAAGATTTTACAAGGCTAACAAAAAACACGCTTTACAAACCCCCAAATTTGCTCTTCAATATAGAACGGCAATGTGAAAAGCCTGCTATTTTGCCATCAGCAAAAATCAATGCCAACCTTCAAAGGAATAGCAGCCTTGTTGTTAAGTGATGATCAAGCCAAGCTTTCTAGAGAGAGGTACGAGCTTTTGTTGGAGCAAATAACACAGCTGGTCTATACACAGGCTTTTGGACTCACAAACTTCCAGAGCAGGAGCGGGTCAGACATGAACACGGTCTTGGGCAGACAAAAGCAAATCTAACGCCCTCACCTTTCCCCATCAACCTGCCCTAGGACCGCCGGGCTGGGAGCGCTGCCCCGCGGCTCGCTTCGCCCATGACCCCACCGCGGCCCAGCCGGTCCCACACAACTACCGCGGTCCCCTCTTTACTGTCAGTGCCTGCCGCGGGCGCGGAGCAGCGCAGGGCTCCCCTCCCGCCTCCCTCCGCCGCCGCTGGTGCGTATCCCACCACGCCGGTTCCCAGCGAGGCAGCGGGAGCCGGGCCCGGCTCTCTCACGCCTCCGGTCGCGCTCCAGCGCAGCCGCCTCCCATCACCGACCTGTGACAGGGGCTCCGAGCCCCCCCCCTCCCCTTCCCCTCTCCCGCCCGCCTCCGGGCCCTCCTCCCGTCACTGATTCGGCGCCGGAGCCCCTGGTGCCCGAACCCCCTCCCCAGCCCCGGCCCTCACCGCGGCTCCCGAGCTGTCAGTGCGCAGCCCCGCGTCGCCCACAGCCGCCGAGCACCGCCGCGGAGCCGCCACCGCGGGGCTGCCGCAGGTACAGTGCGGGGGGAGCGGGCGCTGCCGGGGCCGGGCTGCACCTGCGGGGCCGGGGGTGAGGATCGCGGTTCCCCGGCAGGACAAGGGGCGGTGGGAGCGGGGCCGAGGGCGGGCCTGTCCCCGGCGGTGCGGAGCAGAGCCCCGGCTGCCGCAGAAGGGTCGTCGGGGGCTGTCACGGCGGTGGCCGCGGGTCGTGGCTAAGGCGGGCGCTCGGGACGCGCTGCGGCGTCCGAGCCCGTGGCCCTCGAGAGCGGCGGGCAGGGAGAGGGGTCGCCGGCATGGGATGCGCTCCCGCTCCGTCCCTAGGAGAGGCTGGACAATAGAGGGATATGCCCCGTTTACCCTTCCCACCACTCGTTCGATTTCCGACAGAGTTTATGTGGGAAAGGGTATGAGATTTTGGCCCCGCTTAGAATGGAACCGAGGTTGGAGAACCTCCCGGGGCCGGCCGTAGGGAAGGGCATAGTGCAAAATTCCCACAGGGGCAGTTTCTCAGGTGGGAAATAGCATTAATCTTCAGTTTCCTGCGGGAACTGAGTCCCAAGGGTTTTCCCAAGAGTAGTGTAGGCGACTGACTCTGTAATGCGCGATTTTCTGTCAGATAATGTAGCCTAATCCTTCTCTGTGTACTTGGCATTCCCACAGTCATCTCCTCAACCCAGACCTTAAGAGCTCCCAGGGAAGTGGTTCAGCATCTCCAGATGATGTTTCTGTCAGACACTTGAGTTTCTGCACTGCTGGCTGACTAGAAGGCAGCATTGTGACCCTTTGGTTTATGCACACACTGAATGAGCTGAGCTTGAATTATTCATTCTGATGCTATTGCAACCTTCTGCAGTTTCTCTTCTCCAGGGACATGATGTGTAACAAGACTTTGAAATGCTTTGCCAATGAGGCTGCAGTCCTATCTAGGCATATGGCAGCTGTTTGCTTTCCAATTCTTCTTAAGGGCTAATTTATAGCAGTAAAAGGCATGTTAAGAATGAGGATTCTGAGTAGGGCAGCACTATCCTCTGCCTTCCTTCTGTTTCTCTCTAAAAAGCCATAATTCAGAGTACTGAATGGTTAGTGGACTAGGCTCTACAATCGAGTTTTGTATTTTCCATCTGGAAGAAGCAATGCCTTCAAAGTACATTTCTTCTTCATGTACAAAATGCCTCCTAAGTACGCATGTTGAACCTATGGCTTTGACATGGAATTGATTTAAATCTGATTATTTGTCAGTGTCATAGATGTTTCTTATTTTGTAGGTAAAGAAATAGATAGAGAAATGAAATACATTGGAACAAGAAATTTGGCAGCAACACTTGGAATCTCATTTGTTGTTATTTATGTTTTGCAAGTGTGATCATCTGTCCATGGTGCTGTGCTCTCCAAAGAGTGCTCATTGATACACTCAGGACCCATATTTCCCATAGGAGGTTGGGTGGACGCTCGATGGCAGCAGCTACACTTATGAAAATACAGGATAACTGTACTATGACCTGTAGTCAAGTAGGCACACGATAGCTTTTATAGTCTCCATTTTAATAATAGACATATTTCCAAAGAGCAGCAAAGCTTACTGGTTTTGGAACACTCACTCTTATATCAAATATTAATCCAGATGAACACATGCACATAGAGACATCCTGTCTACCTGAAGTGCAAAGAGCCAAGATAGTTTGAACCTTCTGTACTTAGCACCCAATAATATGAAGACCAAAATACAACAAGGCAAGTGTTAGTGGAAAAAGAACACCAGTCAGCCTCCAAGTGATGACTTGTCATTCTGCTAGAATTTCCACATTCTTATGGCTAGTTATAGGCAGAAAGCATTGCAATGAACTAATCTGGTAGATTTCCAATATGGAGAGTACCTCTGAGAATATAATATTGACAGCTGAGAAATGTCTCCCTCCAAGAGATACTTACCTCTACATAGACTATAAGGCATGAGAAAAGAGCAAAAAATAGGGCTTAAAATTGCTAGAGGCTTTAAAATGCTGAAGTCTAGATCTTCATTACCAGCATCTAAGGTCAGATGTTAGGATCTGGGGGGTTTTACTCCTGAATTCTTCTATTCACCCATCCTTTTAAATGTTCAAAGTATGAAGTGTATGTTCCATCCCAAGGTGCAGTTAAGGAAATTGATGTTCCACTTGCCTTAGAATTACAGCTTACTGGCTAGTCTGTGTGGGTGAGGATCTTTGTGCAGCCTTCAAAGGCACGTTAAGGCTTGGCAGTTTGATAGTTCTTCATACAATATCTGAAAGTCTGGCTCTGATTTTCACCCAGTAGAGGTTAAAAGCTTCTTTTACTTCTTGAATGATGCCCAGAAATTTTGTATATATTCCATGGCCCAGCAGATTCAAGCTGAAGTCAGGACTTTATTTTTCCTCTCAGTTTTCCTTTACCTTTTCCTTTGCCCCTATCCCAGGAAAGGAAATTTGCCTTATGTTCAATGAAATAAGCAAGTAATACATAACTGCTGTGTTGATGGCTGTTTTGTCTATCCCTTGTCTCTGCCTGAATGCTTTCTTGTCCTTGTAAAGCCCCTCTCTAGTTGCATATTTCCTCCATACAGGTTAGAGAACAAAGGAGGAATTCCTGCTGCATCTAATCAAAGGTCTGAGGTTTCCGGCAGAGGTAACGCTGCCAGAATCAGGAGGTGATCACAGAGTAAGCAGTAAGTGGCTACTCCAGAGGCTAATAATTGATTACTAGGATCCCACTGGGAAACAGTATGAATTCACAAAGTCCTGTCTCTCCCTCTTCAGCCTCCAGCTGGTTAATTTGTCCCATGCATGTTTTCTACTGTGCTACCGCCTCAGCCACAGTGCCTGGGAAACCATCCATACTGGGTTAAGGAATCTGGGAAGACTGGAGTAGTGGTTACTAGAATGAGAGCCAGAGGCAGATGAGACAGTGAAGCCACTGTTGTCAGGAGGAATACCACGTCATCTTTATTCCTATGTACACAAAGGCTTTCTATCACTTATGTGCCTGCTTGTGACTACCGCAGCTGGCATTTGAGCTCAGAGGAAAGGAACCTGGAGTCCTTTAGTCAAGGGCAAATGCAAAGAAGATATGTAGTCCACTTAACCAACTAACTGATTGGGTGCATCCCTTCTAGTGTGTGCCACTGGTGTAACTGCAGTGAATGTAATAAATTATGACGTTCCTAATATAGCCCTAAGTCTATGAAGATAGCTGGTCACATCTTTCTCATTCTTTATTTCAGTATTCCAGCAGTTTCTAACAGAATCAGCTTTTGTTCTTTTTACCTATTAAAAGATATTTGAATAAGAGATTAAATTTGGGTTTGTTTGGGGGTTTTTTTAAGTAAAAGTTAGGATTCATGACTGTGGTTGCACATTAGTTTAAATATTTGCTTTGGTGAGGCACAAGGCATAGCAGTGAAGGAGACTATAAACTGGGTAAACATGATTTTATGAACAGAAAGATCTTCTTTAAATAATATCAGAAGGTTCAGAGCTCATAATGCATGTGCCAGCCCCTCAGAGAAGCCTCAAGCTGCTTAAAACTGGTATGATAGCTGTGTCAGTGTGACTTGGACCTGCTTTTCTTCAGCGTTCTCTTAGGTGACCTGGATGGTAAATATAAAGAGCGGGTGTATCACATTTGTCACGGACATCAAACTGTGAGATTTTAAATATGCTGGAGGAAAGAATTCAAAATTATTCCAACAAATTGGAAGCACTGCTAGGGAAAGAACTGGGTGAAATTCAGTAGGGATAAATGTGAGGTACTACAATAAGGCAGGAATAATCAACTGGATAAGCACAAGAGAGAAGTAAATTATGAGCCTGCAACTGCAGAAAAGGATCTGAGTGTTATGATAGATCACAAGCTGAACATGAGTCAATGTCATGCTGTTGAAATGAAGGCAAACATCTTGCTAGGATATATAAAAGACATATAGCCTGGAAGACGTGTAAAGCAATCCTCCTGCTCTGTTCAGCACTGCTGAAGCCTCAGCTTGGAAGTTGTGCGAAGTTTTGGTTATTGCACTTTGAGATAGGTGTGATTCATTGGAGAGTCCAGAAAAGGGCATCACAGGTCAGAAAAACATGACCTGCAAGATGATTTGAAATAACTGAAAGCATTTAGCCCAAAGACCAGAAAGCTGCAGGGGAATATTTCAGTCTTCAGACACAACATAGAGGAGGGAATGACCTATTCTTTGGGCTTATGGTAGATGGAGCAGAAAGCAAGTAGCAGAAAGAAAGATTATTTTAGACTAAAGGAATAATTTTCTAGGACATAGAATAATATAAACTGTTGAATATTTGGTCTGGGGAGGTTGTAAAGAGTCCATCATTATAAGAATAAGTTAGAAAATTATCTGTGAAGAATGAAATTAGACTAGATTTATCATGGGAATGTGCCTTGAACTATCTGACGTCTGAAGTTCTCTTCTAGACCATTCTTCTATCATTTTATGAAGGCAACATTCTCATTTCATGTAAATGAAATAAAAGGTGTCTGCTGGCCCTGTTTTGGTGTTTTTCTGTTATCCAAGGGCAGCACCAAGAACATGGTGCAGCTCTTTCTAAAAAAAGCCTGAAAGAAAAGCAAAAGCTTAGTAGAAGTTGGTTAAGAAAGGTCTCTCTTTTTGGAGAAGACATAGAGAACAGGACATTCTGCTTGGCTGAGTCTATAAATGCTGAAGACAATTATATGGAAGAAGAAAAATGAATGAGGATTAGCAGTTAGGAAAATGATCTGAGCTGAAAATACAAAAACTTCTAGTATTTTACTCCTTGAATGACTGTAGTCCAAAAATACTTTTTTTAGAGATAAAGGGAAATAAAATACTGAAATAAAATAGAAGTAAAATAAAGCATAGTCTACAACTGATGTTTTTCAGGCATTTCTCCAGAAAGAGAAAATCTATGTCCTATAGTAGTCACGGTATAGCATATATTGTTTAATATAAATGGAACAGACAGTCCCCTGTGCACAGTGGAAAAGTGATGGATCTCTGTGAGGAGACAGGTAGAAAGAAATGAGAGTAGCGATCATTTCTCTTGGATGCTGCAGTGGAAAGCTGCAAATAAGACCCTGAACAGAACACATTTTGAGTCCAACCAAAGAAATTTTTAATCCTCTAAAGGGAGAAGGATGTTTCTCTCTCCCCAGGCTTTAGATCTTCCCTCTCAGGCAAAAAGAAAAGCTCTTGGAGAAGTTAAAGGCATACTGGGAGGATTGGAAGTGGTTTTTATGCCAACCGGTAACAGGGGATATTTTCTGCGGAAACAGGTACTCTCTGGGTTTGCAAAGCTGCAAAGAAACTGTTAGCAAGAATCTATGTTGAATGAACAATACAAAGAGAAAATGAAGAATTAGGCTGTGATTTTTAGAAGGCTGTTTTCATGGAGCTATTGCTCAGCGATCTGTTGTGTATTAACATTATAATCTGGTGTCATTTAAACACACACTTGAATTACCCACAAATAGATGGAAATCCTCGTATTTTGATTGACTTTGGGATATGTGAGCACAAACTGTGACGCTATATAAGCTCTGATTGATTTTTTCCCTGCTCCCATCTTCCATTGCTGCTTAAACACTTTAGGCAAAGAAACAATTTACTTGGAAAGCCGGTGCCCCAGATATTTTAAAGTAAATTCTCATCCCTTCCACCCAAGGGCTGACCAGTGCTTCACATTAGCTTGTATTTCTTTGCCTGAGTTTATTTTATTGCCCCTTCTCGCATCCTTCTCTTTTTCTTTACTTCTCATATGAGTAATGAAACCCAGCCTTTATCTGGGAGGCAGGGTATCCAAAAGAAGGCTTACTGTGACCCAGTGCTAAAGGAGGTTCAGATTTGGAACAAGGTGGTTCTGGAAGGAGATAATGTAAAAAAGATCTCCCTTTTACTAGTAGGAGAAAGCAACAAGATGGAGGGTTGTTCTCTAGGAAACGTGGTAGGAAATCTGCGACAGCCTAGGCAGAAAACTACTGGAGATGCTGGAGGGGATTCTGTAGGTATTAATCTCTTTTTGGATGCTGTTGATAATTGTCTTGGAGAGGAAAGTTGTTAGACAGAAGTAGCCAGAAGGAAGGCAGGGAACTGAATGAATTTGAGTAGAGGGAGCACTGATTTGAAATATGAACTGAATGTGAACATTTGGGCTTAGGGTGCCTGGCTGAAATTTCTCAGTATGGCTGTGAGGAAATTGTGTAGGCTACTGCAAATGGCACTTCTGTCAGTATAAGCTGCATATTTAATGCAATGTAATGATATTCCAGCCTGCTTTAAAAAAGCAACTGCATGACAGTGTTCAGAGCATCTGTAGCCTTCATTTCTTCTTTTTTCTTCATTTATATTATGTCCAGCTAGAGTCTGAAAGTCCCATAAATCCTGCCAGTGGGTTCCTGCACTCGTTATTTCAGTAGGTTGGAAAAATTCTTTTCCTATAAGCAAAAATCAGAGGCAGCAGCTTCAAGCTGTCAAAGGCAATTTTGCCTAGGAGGAAACTGGCTGGTCACACAGATGAGCTTAGAATCTGTGAGCACTTGACAGGCTCTGAGCAGTTTCTCACTGTGAATGAGGAGCTGATGAGTGAAGAGCAGTGTCCAGCAGCGCTTTTTGATGGCAATGCCAGAGCCTTTTACCAGCAGCTTCCCGGTGCAGATGGAGTTTTACAGGAATAGTCACACAAGGACTTCTACTGCCCTTATGAGGGGACTGGTGGCTTTTTCAGTATTGGAAACAATACAGAGCCAGAAAGGGGATATGGGAAAGCTTTGTAAAACTGTGTGTGTATGGAGGAGAAGCAAGTGCTTCTTTCTGTCACCCAGCCAGGGCAGTAGGTTCTGCACTAGGGACAGCAGCTCCTCTCTGTCAGACTGTCACAGAAAAATCCAACTTCAAAAGCACAACTGTGAAACCTTGCTCGTGCAGGGCTTAAGGGAGGCTAAAATATTGCATGAGCCCAGGTTCCAACTGCTATAGGCATTCCTCAGGAAAGTCGCATTACAAGGGATTTGTCAGGAAAGACCACTGCACGTTGGTGATTGTGAAGGGTCAGACTGAACAAACATGGGGGTTAGACTAGATGGTCTCCAGAGGTCCCGTTCAACCCTACCAACGCTGTGATCCTGTGACAATGAATAACTTTGCTAACTTACTTTTCTACCTTTAACAGTGTATCTGTAGACATAAAGGAAAGAATGCTGCTGGGATGAGAATTTGCTATATCTGATTCAGGACAAGCAGCCACGATTGAAGAGCACTATTTCTGTTGCAGAATTTCATTGTTAATTGAGAACTTATGTATCACCCAGAGGAAGTCTGGGTCTCAAGAGACTGATGACAAATATTAGTTGATGATTATTCTTTGTATGATTATTTCTGTATCTGTCTACCAATTCATATTGTCATATTGGACAATTAAAGAACAGGACCAGAAAAAAGACTCATTAGTTTATGTGGAGTTCAACACCTCTCTTTCTCCAGATGGAGTTTGGCAGAGTTTTCATTCTGGAATAATACTGTCCTCTGCTTTGGTGCTGAGTGCATGATGCTTTTTTCTCCCCAGTCCTCCAGCTCCAGGCCTGTGTCCTGACCCAGAAGGAGGAGGAGTAGAAAGGAAGATGTCAAAGCAGAGATAGCAGATACACAGATCTTAATGCCTTTAATCACCTTCCCACTAAAGCAGAGCTCAGTGAATTTCCAAATTGAGATGTTGCAGCATGTCGGCAGTGGAGAGCAGCACTGCAGTGCAATTCACAGTGTTCTCCGAATATCTTCACAGTAATAAAACAGCAGGGCATGAAAAGAAATTAATGTGATTTTTTGGCTGAGTGTGGCGGCAGATGTTAAAAGCTTTCCTGCCTTACCTGTCACAAACAAAACTCCTCCAGAAATCAGCATTCCTGTAGGGAGATGCCCCAGTACCGATAGAGGCTGTATTCTGGTGGATTCACGAAGCCGGCTGTCAGGAAATGCCAGTCAGTAGCAAGTGACATTTTCCCAGTATGTTATAGTGCAGTCTTTGATGGCCAAAAGACCAAAGCAATTGTGTCCATTGATGAAACACAGTGTTACAAGATGATCTGTCCAGCAAAGGGGGTTGAATCTCACCCTTTCTGCAGGTTTTCTGTTAACTGCAGATTATCAAGAGGGGGACCAGAGACACCCAACTTGTGAACATCTTTGCTTGCATTGCTCAATCAACTCTTAGAGAGCTCAGACATGACTCACAGACGAAAATGTTTGTAATCCCAGCTGGCATTCAGCTATCCGTTAATCCCCTTAGAGGATAACTACCGGACTTCACAGGCTCATCCTAGCTTGTGATTTGATGATCAACAAGCAAGACCCAGCATATCCCCTCTGTCTTTTACCCAAGCTGGTAATGCAGCAGGTCTTAAAGTAATGACTGGAGGGCAACATTCCAGAAAGTGGGGGAACAGGTTAGAAACAACAACTGCAGGCACAGACTTCCAGGGAAAGTGAGAATTATGTGACCACTCAAGAGAGAGAGGGGAAGAGTAGGTGTGGATATGCAGCTAGAGAAGAAAAGAGACATGAAAGATATAAACTTTGTTCCTTTATTAGGATCTTACATGACAGTTAGATAAAAAATCATACATTGGCTCATAAAAAGTGCAGGTTCACAGATTCAGAGAAAGGAAACTGAGGATGTAAAATCATTACAGAGAAGACAATGGGCACACCTTCAGAGTACATCAAAGGTTCCATTATCTCTTATAGCATCTCCATAATCTTGTGTACAACAGTCTTCAACAGAACCAAAGCTGCAATTCCTGTAGTGTATAGACAGTCAAAATGACTTTCCTACTTAGTGCACCTTCATGGGTGTGAGGTCCCACAGGTTCCTATTAATTCCTTGACAAATAAACCTACTATTATACTACTGGTTTTGTGCTTAATGAGGGGATGGAAGGAGAACATGAAAGGATCACTGCAGGATATATCCCAACTGATTGTGCTGCACCTAACAGGTCTGCTGAACAACTGGACATGTGAATGGAAGTGGCAGTATGGAACAGGGAGGAAAGGCAGTACAGCCTGTATTTAACTAGAGCACTTATTCTCATCCTGGTGAAATTTCCTTCAATGTCTATAAGTATTCATTACAACTAAGGATTAAAAGAAAATTGACAAATAGGGCATTGGCTCTGAGAACAGCATAGGAACCTCCTTATCTAGTCTGCATGGTTGGAGGATGGAAATATTCATTCAGCTGCATTGAAGGAAACTGCTGCCTAGATACATAAAGTATGGTTTAAAAAAACCCCATACAACCAAGAACTACCGATACTGTAGATACCTACCTAGAGTAAATACTGTAAATAACTGCCAATATTCTCTGCAGTGTTGCTAGGCTTTCATTTTTTAGCAGAAGGATTAGGGAATATCCTGAGATCTAAACTTCCTTTCACTGGAAGGAAGTGGGGTAGAAAACATGAGCCACAGTATGTAACAATGAAACAGAAAGAATAAAGGGGTTAGAACCTGAGCTGGTTCAAGAGAACTGATTCTTGCGTCATTCTGCCGACTCGGTGTTTCCACTTTGTCACTCACAGCTCAGTTTACACTATTGACTATAATGCAGAGATGTATTTGGGGAAGAAAAACCATGTCCCTAAGGATGCGAGCTACATCATCACTTCAGGAAAACCTAAGAACAAGCTTGTGTTCAGTGGGGCTGTCTAGACAGCCTTTCATTCTTTATCAGCCCTTTAAATTCCCCATGCTTCACTTGTTCTTGGGAAAAATCTTTGTCTTTTTCCTGCCCAAACTCTTACTGAAAGAAGATAATTACTGGAGTAGTCTGTGACACTGAACCCTTCTGCATCTTCCTTGGGCTCCCAGGTTTTGTGTCCAACCCTGTTTCCATCTTCTGCAAACACTTTTAAACTTTCTCCCTCGTTGACTCTGAAGAGTCTCTGATGGTCTGTGTAGCCATTACCATCCTCTTCACATTCTCCTTTTGTGCTGCTGTGGTACTCATGGTACTGTGGTACTTCGTGTACTGTGATGCAACTGGATCTCGGTTGTTGATTCCACCTGGTCAGAAATGAGCCATACCATAATGAAATGGTACCATTTTAACTGCTGACTCTTTCATTTTAGCGCCTTCAGTCCTGCAGGGTTTGTTGGGGCTTTTTTTTCCCCAGACTTAATAATAGGATAGTAAAAGTAAGAAATCTTTTTCTACATTTGCTTGTTATTACCCATGACTCTATCTGATGTCTACTAGGCTGTAAGCATCTCTTAAAAACTCCTCTACAGAGTCCAGCAATGTGCAGCTGAGCAGCCTACCAGCCTCTTTGCAGGCTGCCATAGTCATCCCTGTAACTAATTCTTATTAATTTTAAAACAATAATTTCTCATTTGCCTTTAGAATAGCCTGAATTGCGCTGCTTGCGCTCAGCATTCTTCCTCGTAAGGTGTCTGTCACTCCAGTAGGTCTGCTGCTGGGGCTGTCTGTCTGGCAGTGTCCTGCGCTTCCTATGGTTTTACCTGCACGGCCAAAAGAAAAATACCCCAGGACCTCTGTGAATAAGTCCTCCTGCTACATGGCTTCCAGCCCAGCCACTTGGAACAATGAAAGTGCCCTCTGCTCCATTCTCTGTGCCTTTCTCTTTAGAGCTAGCTTTTGCACTGGCCAGCCTGACTTTTGGGCCTCTGTCTCTGTCTTAACTGGGATCCTTCTGGTATATGCTGCCGAAGTGTCAGTTACTTTCTTTTACCTATCAAAATACCTCCTGATATTCCAGGCTGGACTGTCTCTGTTAATCCTTTATGCCAGTGTAATTTGCCTTCTGGTGCAGCAATACAGTCCCTCTGAAGAGATGGGATGCTTCAACAAAGCCTTGTTCCACAGACTCAGCATCTCTTGTGCACAGCAGGAGAAAGAAATGCACATATAAACCAGGCTAAAAAAGGAAATTAGGTTGGAGGTGGGAAAAGAGATGGTTTAACTTTGACATTACTGTAACTGTAACTGGATCCATGCAAAAATGCCTGCTTTTGAAATGGTCTCAGTGTTTTATGTCTAAAGGCAACTGTTAAATAAACACTGCACAGCAACAGACTTCTGGCTTTCTGAAGCTGTGATGTGCAGTCTTCTCTGGCCTCCTCTGTCACAAAACACATTTATTACTGAACTCATTCCCAGCAATGGCTATCACTTTTCATTACTTACTTCAGGTGTGATTTCACTGAAAGCTTATCAACGGTTTGTTTCACTGCATGTGAAGAACACCTTTACAGTATTAAATGCATTTTATGAACCACAGTTTAAACTCAAAATTTCTAGCGATGTTTCCTGTTCTTGATCAGCATTAGAGTATGCTTCTTTGCTTTGTCTTGTTTTCTTGAGGAGTTTGTATGCGGTGGAGATTTGGACATGTGTAATTTGTTCATTTAGAGAAGGATGCAAAGAAATTATATTACATATTAAAGCATTAATCTGCTAGAATAACTCTTTTCTCCCATTTAGGGTTTATTCATCCATCTTCTCTACTAAAACACCACTTTCACTAAATCAATGTGTTTTTAAATACACACAGTAGCCAAAACAGAAGACGCGGTATGTCAGCCTGGTACTCCAACTATGCATAACAGATTTCCTTGAATGCTGCTACAGGAAGGAAAATCTTAATGTCAGAACCATTGTGTTTCCATTTTGATCGGTGAATATACATCCTGTCATGTATCATCATTTTAGCTTAAACAGACTTGTTAGAGCTTCGGTTGAAATACGGCGGGTTTAATTAACATTCTGAAGTGCGGGCTAACATTAGAGGTTTGTGCCAGAATTAAGTCTCTTCATTTCCTTTGCCTGATTATGGCTGGAGTTGAGGCACTTCAAAAGTTTTTTTATCTCTCCGCAGATCTTTGGGTACACAGAAGCTGGTTTATTATGTTAAAGGACTGCCTTGGCTTAAGAAAACATTTAGATTAAGTACTTTCTGTATTAATACCAAACAGTTCTGTCATTCAAAGTATGGCTTAGTTTCCAAAAAGCACTCTGAACACTTCAGACAATGTTTTACCTCTCAGGATTGTTCCAGAGTTCAAAATACTCACATTCATCAAAAGCAGAGAACAGCCAAATCTATACATGAATCCCTCATTTTGTCACAGAGCCTCTTTATACAGATTTTGCCTTTGAGGATCTGCTACAATTAATTTCTGCTTGATGTTGGAAGAAGTGGTGCATTTGCATCATTATCTGATGCTTTTAATCTGTATCGGATGAGTGGAACAGGCAGTATGTGGTATCTGGGGAAAAAAGTCTTGCTAACTATAGTCCAAGAAAGCTGTTCATTACACAGGCTTTCACTGATTCGAATAATAGAAACATCTGCAGCTGTCCTTAAATGTTAGACTTAGAGCTAGGAAGAGCAGGGCTTTGCTCTAGCAGCATACAGGATTCTAAGAACTTTTACTAACAGTTCATCCAACTGCACTGATTCACTTTTGTTTCATATTTCATTCTTCTGGGTAAAGCTCCCACTGAAATTAAAGGGCTCTTGCCTAAGGTAGGGCTAGGGAATCTAGCTCATTAATATTTTGGAACAAAAAGAAAGCCCTTGTGAGTTTTGCAGGAAGATCTGGCTTACAAGACCAGAAATGAGGTGACCATTCTGTTATTGAAAGGCCTTTTGTAAACCCATGGATTTCAGTAGAAGAGTAAAGGTCTTTCCGCTGGTGGATTGATTGTGTTCCAGGACAGAAAAATCACCTCCAGCAAGCGCAAAGCTATTAAATTTTCCTGGGTCATGCAAATGGTGAATTCTGCCTCTTTCTTTTCAAAACAGATTTGCGACTCCTGTTCTGCTATGTGAGTCACTGCCATTTTAGCCCCTTCTTTTCAGGTCATAAATTTAATGTCAGTGCATTTGAGAACTGTTCAGCTCCATCACGTGTTTTGTGCCCTCTATTCCAGAATTAGTTTCTTGACTTCTTCCCTATGGGCTGCTGTCCCTGTTGGTACTGCCTGGTATAAAGGCAGTAACATACCTTGTTTACCCCTTGGATCTGCTTAGCTTCATTGCATCCTTCTGTGGTGTTAGGACAATAAGAAATGGTAAGGTAGACATCAAAGGGCCCTGATCCATACATAAATGTAATAAGAATAACACAGTTGTTGTGTTATTATGTATGGCAATGCATGGCTCATGATGAAGACCCACTTTTCACCTCTAACCTGCGTCTTTCACCTCACTCCGAAGTTTCAACACCTATGCTGTAGCATGAATTGAATGCTGACACCACAGTGTCCATGGCTAGCCTCACATCCCTGGTGCTGTCTCTTCTCTGCTGGAAGAAAGCTATTTCAGTAAAAGGCTTGAGCATCAGAAGCATTTGCAGGGGCAGCAACAGCATTTTGAAAGCTTTATCTCTCACACTTAATGCACTAATACCCAAGTCCAAGAGCTGTCATGAGCTGCCTCTGTTTATGGCAGCCCTGTGCTAGCTGAGTCTTCCTAATGACTGGCAAATTATTCTTAGGCTGCTTTAGTGTGAGAGGCAGTTCTTAGATACTTTCTAAATTATTTTAAAAAGATAAAGAACTTAAATAGTCCTGAAAGTGGTGAGTGGGAGCTGTCAAGGAAACAACTTGCTAATGGAAGAACATCATACTGCCTTATTTAAATGACTTGCCAGTAAGTTACTGGGAAGAATTGATAAATAAGAGAAGGCAGCAGCAGAGAGTCTTGTAACTGAGTGGCCCAACCTTTAATATATGACCTTATTACAGAGGAACTAACTTTGGCACAGAAACAAGGATAGCGGTCATTTGAAGAAACACAAGGTCAGATTTACTACAGAGTTTATTAAACTCTTGTTTGGTTTTAAACTCTTTTTGTGGTTTTTGGCCAGCAGCGATGTGCTTGCAGTATATTCACTGATCCCTGGATACACCGAGAGCTGTGGAGCACAGGCAGTGCTTTAGAACCAGGCTTGATACTGCAGCTAAAAATGCAAATGCCAAATCCTGTCTTGTCTTTTCTCGTCTCAAGAGTGTGCGGTCATGTCACAGTCATCCTGGTTCTCCATGCAGCCACACCACTGTGATCACTGGAATAGCAATGGATGCGTATGAATCAGAAACATCTAACAGCCCTTATAAGTTTGCCTTTGGGGCTTGGTTTTCTGTGCTGGAAGCTGAAATGAGCCTGCCGTGCTAAATGTAGCACTCTGCACTCTGCAAAAACAATACTGCTGAACCAGAGGCTGAGCTCTCAGCGAGACAGTTTGGGGTTTAGTTCTTAGTGAGATGTTAGGGCCTTTTAGTATTGTTTAAACGGCAGCAATAAATAGCCAAGTGCTCTACTGACATGGGAAGGGAGGGAGTCTTTGCCCTGAGGAGCACACAAGCTAAATGGCCAAGCGAGTCAAAATGAAGAGAGTGCGGAAGCAGACATATGGCAATTAGCTGTGGCTTAATAGTTTTATTGAAAATGCTCTCTTAAATTAATTTCTGGGTGAAAGATAGTCTGTCAGACCTGTTGTTAACTGGTTTGTCCCGTGCAAGTGTCATGACTATAGTTAGTAGCAAGTGAATTTTCAGCTGTGAGAAGGCAGTAGCTATAGGAATCAGTTATAGAGTCACGAATCACGACTTAGGAGGTCTCTATTCTGACCTTCTGCTGCAAGCAGGGCCAACACTGAATGCAGGCCAGATTGCTCAAAGATCAATAAGGCCTGGTCTTGAAAACTTCCAAGCATGGAGATTTCACAACCTCTCTGGGCAGAGTGTTCCATTATTAATTGCCCTCAGCATGAAATTATTTTGCTATTTCTGGTGTGAACCAGAACCCTTTGTATTTTATGACCGTTCTCTGTTACTCTCTCACCATGCACATCAGTGACGAACGTGGCTCTGTCATCTCAGTAACCTCTTCATAGGTGCTGGAATGCTACTATAAGATCCACCTGAAGTTTTCCTTTCTCCAGGCTAAACAAGCTCAGTTCCTTCAGCCCTTCCTCATAGGGCAGGTGCTCCTGACCTCAACCATCTTGGATACTCTCTTCTGGAGTTTGCACTCTTCAAGTGCAAACTGAAGTAGAATAATCACTGCCTGTGGTTACTGGCTACATTCTGTTGATACAACCCAGCACGCTGTTAGCCTTCATTACTTGTAGGGCGTGGCATTAAGTCAGGTACAAATTATTGTTCTCCAGGACTTTCACATCCTTTTCAGTAATGTTGCTTCCCAGTTTTAATCACCAGCCGGTACCAACACGCACGGTTAATCCACCTAGGTACAGGGATTTGCATTCATCCATGCTGAATTTCCATTCAGCTCGTTCTTCCAGCCTGCCTAGGTCTCTCTGAATGTCAGCTGTGCCTTCAAGTGTAATGACAAACCCTCTGTTTTAGGTTGTCTGCAGCCTTGATGAGTGGGCACTCTGTCTCCTCCAGGTCATTGCCAAAAATTACTGAAGAAGACTAAACACTAGCCCTTGAGCCTGGCAACCCAGCCAGTTTTTCACCCATTTAGCAGTCCAGTTATCTAGATTGTAACATCACAACTTGGATTCAGGAATGGCACAGAAATACATCCAGTGGTCTATTCTCACAAGAAGGCAACCAGTTTTATTAGACACGATCTATCCTCAGTTGATCGATGCACACTAAATGTCATGTCCTTTGCCTAGAAATATGTTCCAAGAAATATGCTCCATGGGTTTCCAAGGGAGAAAGGTGAGGGGCTAACTGGCCAACTGGCCTGTATTTCCGCAAGTCATCTCACTTGTCCTTTCTGAATCTGAGTGTAACATTTGCCTTTCTCCAGTCATCAGGGGCCTCCTTTGATCTCCATGACCTTTCAAAGGTGAAAAGCAGCCTCGATATGACCTGAGTCAATTGTCTTAACACACTTCAGCGCAGCCCAAGGGATCCCACTGATGTTCAGGACAAGAAGGTTAAGTCAGGAAAAGAAATCTGGGGCATGGAGGAAAATACTGAGATTTTCATGAGTGAAATAATCTAATGCAAAATTGGCACATGGATGAATAGTTCTTTTTGTCTTTGCTGTCGCGTCCCTTTCATGTAAAGAAGTGAGAATCTAATTAAATCTTGAGTTCATATCTATTGGAGCTGCATTGCAGGCTTCAGTTTTATTCCCAAGCATGAAAGAGCAGGGACATTGGGTCAAGCTGGATTCATGTTGGTTTGATGAGTGATTCTAGGTAACGCATCTTGTCAAAAGAGGACACCATTAGCGCCTCTCAGTCTATGTGGATTCCACCTACTTTACTTTATTCCTAGGCCACCCTAGTTGATTCAAGTATTTACCCCTTTATCCTTTTTAATTCAGCATTTGCCTTCACCCCTCCTCCCAATGAGTAGCAAGTTTTGCTCCGGTTCTGCTCGTCTGTGGATTCATTGTTTGCAGGCTGGCAAGCCCCCAGTTCTGGGGTGACAGATGGAGCAGACTGCAAACCAGGCAGTTGCCTCCCAGCCTGAATGATATTTTAATAAGCACAGAGAGGTGACAGGGAGAGGAGCTTCTCACTGGAATGACTGGCAGGTTTGTTTTCAGCCTGAAAGCACTAATAGAGGATTTTGGCCTCAGTCCAGCAAAAAAAAAATCATGGGAGCAGAAAATCCCATTAGCTTCTAATTTATCCCTCTATTTTAAGGGTCAAAGTTTTTTCTTTCTGGCCTGTTATCCAGATACAGACAGTTTCCCTGTTTCAGGGATTTCAGCTCTGAGGGATTCTATACTTCGAGAGACTTGCCGTTTATTGATCTTTATTTATCTTTTCCTTCTTTTCTTTCTTCCATTTCATTCATTTTCTCCGTTGTTTTCCTTCCTTCCTTCCCTAAACATTCTCTTTTCTTCTGGCTTCTTTACACTCTTCACAGTGTAAATCTTTGCAGATTCGTGGTAAAATCTGCCTGAATAATGGGGTCTACCAATTTACTTGGCTCCCAGCTTCCACATTCTATGAAAACAACCAGTGCAGTGCTAGGCAATGGTATCTGCATGGGAATCTCTAGAGCGTATGTCTTCTCCTCCTGCCCTTCAGCTGTATCTCAGTTGTATAATAGAGGGTTTGTGAAGGGCTTTGTTTCATCCTTGGTCTTATGAATAAAAGCACTACAAAAAGGAGCTCTGGCAAAGCCCCAGCACACTCTGAGATCCCTCTGCATTGTGAGCAGCACAGTGTTTTGCAGACAAGCTGTAGGATAGCCAGGCTTTCAAATGAGAAGATTGTTTTTCTTCCTACAAGTGCAGGGAAAAACATCCACCTCTTGATAGGAAAATATCAAAATGGTGCTTGGATCTGAACTGAGATATGGTCCTGCACACTGATCAGAGAATGCACAGGAAACTTCCTCAGTATCTGGACATAGACATTCATGTCTGTTTATCAAACTTTGGGTCTGGGTTTCAACTGGAGAATGAGCTTTAAATTAATGGGATTCCTGCTAAAATATGCTTCTTTTTCCTTTCAGATACAATGATGGCACTGAAGGTTCAGATTCTCTTTGGCTTCCTTTGCTCCATGATTTTTCTACCTACAGATGGCTTCCCAGCAGACGCCAGTACTGAATTTCGCTCTGCTTTCTCTGTGGCCAGAACCAGCAGCATGGAAGGGAGCTCCGAGATGGTCATTACCTTCGACAAAGTGTATGTGAACATTGGCAATGACTTTGATCCGAAGTCCGGATTGTTCCGCTGTCGGATCCCTGGAGCCTACTACTTCTCCTTCACTGTTGGGAAATACCCAAAGAAGAATTTGTCGGTCATGCTGATGAGAAACAAGAATGAGGTGCAAGTGATTGTTTATGATGAACATCACCGCAAGGAACGGAAGGTAGCGAGTCAGAGTGCTATGCTGCAGCTTGACTACGGTGACACAGTTTGGCTGCGTTTACATGGAGATCCCAAGTATGCTCTTTACAGCAATGTGGGCCCCTATACAACTTTCAATGGCTACCTAATCTACCCAGATACTTCTGCCTTCTTCCAGAATGCTCTTAGCTCTCAAGAAGTGGGGCCACACCATCACACCATTCAGCAGCTTCCCAGGGAGCAGAATGAAGCTTCACAGCCACACATGTTATCTGATCAACCAAGTAGAGAGCAAGATCCTCGCTCTGCATTCTCTGTTGCTCGCTCACAGAGTCTCCTGGGGACAGATGACAAGCAAACCCAGCATGAGCCCATCACATTTGACACAGAGTTTGTGAACATTGGGAAAGATTTCAATTCCTCCACTGGCATCTTCTCATGCCGTATACCTGGTGCATACTATTTCTCCTTCACCATCGGCAAAATGCCCTTTAAGACTATGTCAGTGAAACTTATGAAGAACCACAATGAAGTACAGGCCATGATCTATGATGACAACCACTCCAAGAGGCGCGAGATGCAGAGCCAGAGTATCATGCTGCCACTGCAATATGGGGACACTGTTTGGCTCTACAGCCACCAGCACGATGGCTACGGTGCCTACAGCAACCATGGCAAGTACATTACCTTCACCGGCTTCCTGATCTATTCAGAGGCTCAGCCAAAGCAGCTTCCAGGTGTCAGCTCAAATAATTAAGGGCCAAATAATTAATTACAGATGTGAAAGGAGCACAAGAAAAGCCAAGGTGCCATGAACTTGGATATAGCTCCTCTTCAATTGTCACCCTCTACTTTGAGCATGCTATCATGTGTCCAGTGCTTCCCTTACGCCGCACGCTTGTGCCCTCTCTGCAGGGTCACTGCTGTGTCTGCCATTCATCCACAGAGAGATCTTTATAGTTTGTATGTGTGTGTCCCGTGTTAGTGTTTGATTAAAGCATAAAGCATGAGGTAGTTTTCTGGGGCAGGGGTGGGCCAGTGTAGTGAAATGCCAAGGATCAAAGAACCACTGCGGTAATGTTCCTGCTGATCCCCAGCACCCAGAAAGCAAAGGATACGGTGACTTTCCTTGCATATCTGGGGAGGGAATAAATGTAATGAAAATGAATGTAATAAAAATACAAAATATGTAAAATTTTCTCAGATTGGAATTTGTTGTTACTTGTGTGCTTGTCACCAGCTGAGGTACCAGTTCAGGAGAGAAAGCAGCATGGTGATGGTACCAGCTGCAGTATGTACTACTGAGCCAGTCTGCATACACTCTTTTCTATCATCCATGTGTGTAAAGTGTTGGTGCCTTTCATGATATTAACGCAAATGTCACAAGATTTGGTGCTTTTCTTAATCTGACATCAGTGAAGCCAAGAAGCTGTTTGAGAATCTCAGCTTCCATTTAATGAAAAAAATACATTTAGAAACAAACCAAAAACTGGTTTGTAGTAGTAGTTTGTAGCTCTTGTAGCAAAGGGTGAGGGCTCAGATCTATGAAATTTCATCCTCTGAAAGCTCAGAAACTAGGTAAGTAAGAAGAATAAAAGATGTATCCCTCAATCCCTTCATATTTGGGTCAGAAGCAGGCTCATAGTGATAAGTGTGAGTAGTATCATGCCAAGCAATGGCAGTGCTGACTGCAGGGGCATTATATTCCCCAGAAATGAGCTCCTTGAACACAAGAACACAAGGATATGGCTGATCTGTCATATGCTGTATTGGTAACCTAGTGCAAACAGGATCAGAGGCACCATTAGGTGATACTTTCAGCATCTGTGTTTGATGGTTTCTTACACACTGTGTTTGCTGAACCGTACTGCTGGTGTGGAGGGACTGTGGCTGTGGAGAGCCCTTGTGCGTTTCCACAGGGCAATAAGGACTGACAGCAGGATCAAGGGGGGCAGTGGGAAAGCAGGAGGCTGGAGGCTTCATCACAGTGTGACTGGTGCTGTTTCCATTGAGCCAAACCCTGGTTTGTCTCCCCAGATACATAAACTGCAAAGTGCCAGGTTGGATGAGGCTTGGGGCAATCTGGTTTAATGGAAGGTGTCTCTGCCCATAGCAGGGAGGTTGGAACTAGATAACCTTTAAGGTCCCTTTCAACCCAAACCATTCTATGATTCCATGATTCTATGATCTTGAGCATGCACAAAACTTTGTGACATGACTCAACTTTAATTTATAATCTTTAATTTATAATCTGCTCAACACATAGCAATGCTCTTAGACTGATCCTAGCAAAATCCTGAACTCAAAACAGTGTGTTTGCATCTGGGTCACCAAGCCAACCCCCTCAGCTTTTATCCAGACATCCACATGGCTCAGGCTCTATATTCTCCTACCAGACAAAACTCTCATGCACTACTGCCATCCCTGCTCAGCTCTTTGATGATACTCTCTGCTGAAACTGAACTTGTCTGCAGCCATTCCCTGCCTCCATCGCTACGTATGTACCCCAGGCATTAAAGACCGGAGCATATGTGGGAAAAGGGTGAAGGATAGAGACTGGAGGTATGTAAAAAACAGCATAAGAATAGAAGAACATTAGGTGGGACACTGGTTTACTGGAAGGTATACTTCAAATAAAATGCTACATGCTTTGGGGAAGAAACCCCAACAACAAACAACCTGCTTTATGGACTGTGTAAATCTGTCTCCTCCTGTCATAGCCCTAACCTGACCTCTAAAACCACTCTCTGTGGCATCTTGCTTCCAGGCTTCTTATTCCTGCCTCACCATTTCTCTTCTCCATCTGCTGGGCAACAACAGCTTGGAAAAAGATTAATGAGGGCAAAAGCCAGCAATTCCCACTTTGAATTTCTCACGTGCCTCCTTTGCTGAGCATGGAAAATTTAGAGTATATTGATAGGAAGAGAATTATGGATCCCATCATCGAAGGCACAAGCAACAAATGTGCAAAATCAATGTACCTACAATGGCAGCAGGAAACCTCATAGAAAGAAACAAAAAAAATCAAAACCCTATTAGAAGATAATTACATTTATTTAATTCCACATTGCAGTGTGTAAGACAGAGAAAAGTTAATGATCTCTTTCTATAAAATAATTGTATTTCTCGTTTTGAGGATAGAGATCATGTATTTATTATGTTTGGCTTGTAAAATGCCGTAGCTGTACAAAATAAACTTCATAGAAGAGGTAAAATCTGCTCCAGAAATAACTAGGTCACAATCCTTAGGAATTTAAATGAGCTTTAAGGAAGTATATTCCAGATATATTCCTGATAACTGACACAAAGCAGAGTACATGTGTAAATATGATATGTAAATGCTAGAATGCTTCCTGGAATACATCTATTTTCAGGTTTCTTTTTAAATAAAAGAAGCGAATACTTGAGATGGGAAATCAGTACAGACACGTAAAATGTGATGCCACATGAGCAGAAAGCTGAAATTAAATGTGTGACCTATATCATGAAACACAACAAAATCTGCTTAGCTGGTTAAAAGAAAGGCGAAAAGATACTGTGTTTGGCTGAAACCACAGGAGGAATACAAGGAGGCTGAACTGACTGATCTGAAATGAAGTCAGCTAGGACAACAGTGTGACTTCCTGGAAAAACACTGCCAGGGCATCTCTCCAGTAAGCATCAGAGATGAAGACAGATAACACATCTGAATAGCACTGCCCCCCTCAGCACAGCCCACTTAAACCCAAAACACAAGCAGAACAAAAACAAAAAGGAGAATGAAGTGCACTTTATAAGGAGAGTGTGAAATGCACTTTATGGTTTTGTCATATTTAACTTAAGAATAAAAGCTTGTGCAGAAAACCTTATAGAGTTGGCAGTGCAATGCAGAGAGCAGGACAAAAAGGTGTGGTGTATTTGTACAAAGTCATGACCAATGTGGAAACCAACATAACCAAGGATGCAGCTGAAGTCAGGTGTGTCCTTTCCTATGGTAGTTTCCTTTATTAAGTGTCTCTCTTGGTCCTGGCCAGGTTAAAGTGATAGAAATGTTTCAGGGATGCTAAATGTGAAGGCTTCTCCTTCCAGGGCCAGGAAGCCAGGAGCAGGGTGGTATTTGCAGGGCAGAGCCCCTTGCACAGGTCACGGAAGATTTCATCCACCAGCTGAGAGAAAAAACGGATCCAGAGATTTTTATCCAGCCCCTGCGTGGAGCGAACCTGATAAGCGCAGTAAACACTGGTGAAAAGCAGGCGGTCAAACCCCACTGCAGGCAAGGGGGTATCAGTCAGGGAATAGTAGCTCAGATGCTGCTCAATCAGTGCCGGTGTTTTGGGAACTTCCTCCTCTAAAACGTGCATGAACCACCGTGCTGGGCGCAGGGAGGCCAGCTCTTCATCCCGCAGCCGCACTGTCCCATTGGCCTGAATATCCAACCCTCCCCACAGCATCTGGAAGAGAAGAGCAGCGCGTGAAGCCCAGCACAAACCCTCCGCCAGTTATAACCCAGCTGTGAAGCCATCTGCAACTCTGCCAAATCTCAGGCCACACCAACAGGCGGCTGCTCCCTGACTCGCTGCCTATGGCCCGCCTAGTCCCACTCCATGTCCTTCCCTGCCAGCCCCACACCCCTTTTCTGACCTCCCCACACTTCGGTATCCCTATGGGACCCATCCAGCTCTCTCCTCCCCCCCTGCTGCATCTCCCGCTGCATTCCCACCCACAGTGGCTCCCCAGTGCAGCTGCCTTGGGAGAGGGGATTGGCCACTTGGTGGGAAAGTCACCCATCCCATCGGGGTGGTCCCTTGTCCCACCCGAGAGGTTTGAGGTGCCATGGAGGGGAGAAGAGCCCCCTTCAGCTGCACCCCACAATGAGAGGGACCACAAACGCATTAGGGCATCACTGAGGGGTTCTTCAGGCATTCCCGAAATCCAGGAGGGATGAGAACAAGCAGAACATGTGAGTTTTTACATGCAGGAAGGTGGGACCATGGACACTAACAGTGCCTTAGCCCAAGGGACCCCAACACCCAGGAGACCTCTAACATGATGTCAGCATCCTCTGGGCTGCGATGGGGAGTGTTGGCACCGGCACCGTCCCTGCTGTAAGGATGTTCATCTGGAAGACATCAGGCAGAGTTTGGTAGTGCATGACCAGGGCCCTTCCTGTTTATGTTTGTCATTTGGTTCTCAATAACATCTTCAATGTTTCTGAGCTGTCACTTATAACTTGCCAAACATGACAGATGCTGACCACGGGATTTTGATAAGCAAAACAAGCTTTTTAAGAGAAAAATCACTTCTTTTAGGACAAGCTGTGTTTAAGGGAGACAAGTGTAACTTTTGCATATGACAGCCCTTAATCCTGCCAACAGAGCTAAAGCAATGGCAGCAAAGGCATTTCCTTTGACAGGCTCACACCGAGTATGGGTGGGTTTTAAACTGATGGGGTTTGGTTGCTCAGCAGCTTTTGCTGGAGAAAGCAATGCTTCCCAGTGGAAGGAGGGTACTGGGAGGCCCCTCGACCTGCTGGCGAAGACATACCCTGATGCTTATCCTGGTTTTATCCTTCCCTGAGCGTCTGCTGCCAGCAGGGGCAAAGTGTGAGGGGCAAAGAAACCTAGTCGGATCCATTATGGCTCTTATGGCAAGCTAATTCCTTTCTGGACCACCCCACATCATTTGAAAGGGGAAAAAATTACACAAGGTGAGAGGAATGGGAGTTTGTTAATATGAAAGTCCCATTAATCCTAAGAATCCTTTAATTTTCATTAAACAACACTTCTAGTGTTTAAACTTTTTGCATTTATTTTGCTTTTATTATTTCCTTCTTGGTGAGAAAGGGGACACAAGCAACCTCAGCCCAGGACTGTGACAGGGTGGATGCATCCCCTCCCTTCTCTGTGTTGCTCATCATAGTCATGTAGCCAAAACCCACTTCTACTTCTTACAGTCTCACCCTTAAGGTCAAGAAACATGGAATAGAAAAGGCTTGTATAAAATATAAGCTTTCAGACACCTTTTTAAAAAATATTTTTGTATGGATTAAAGCTTTTTTATATAAAAAAGAGGGAGAATTTATATTGAAGATTCCAGAACCAAGGTCAGCAGGTGCTTATATAAAGTAGAAAAATCACTGAACACTGTATGCGTGTGATGACTAATAACAAACTGCACTTCCAACTTTCCATCCTTGATTAAAGCTTACCAGGGAGATGCACAAGCTGCCTGAAGAAGTGCACTGCCACCCCCAGAGCTGCAGAGATTTGTTTCTCTGCACAGCTGCAGGCTCCCTGATCCAAGCCAGCCATGGCTTTGGAATGCGAGCAGGGATGTAGCTGCTCTTTCCTACTCCTCCATGGATGAGCCAGGAAGGATTTTAGCTCAGGTAAAAATACTGCATCATCTGAATCTTTCTTTGCAAGGCTTCTCTGTGCTAATGGATCCTCCAGGTTCACAGATCTCTCTATTAAATGATTCCTCTACATAGGATTGGATTCAAAGTGTATTTGGTGACTAGCTGCCAAAATGCTGTTATTAGTAACTGTCTCATAAGCGTGTGCACTGTTAGATTCCTGAGCAGAGCAAAACAAACATCAAACAACTCATAACAAATAATGTATTGAAATAATAACATAAATATCCTCTAGACATGGAAAAAAAATGTCCCTTGCTCGCTTGAACATCCAACAATTGTTTGCTTGGTTTTTCCCAAAAGGCATCTAGAAAATCCACAGAAATTCTTGCAGAAGCAGATTTTTTCAGTGCAGACCCAAGAAAACCCTCCCGGTGCCACTGAACATAGCAGCAGGTCTTTATCCTACAAATTAGGTACAAGCGCCTCCCCGGTAATCTGGGACTCCAGATCTCTCCCATGTCAGCATGGCCAGCTGGAGCATTTGACCATATTTAGAATCATGGAGTCACAGCGTGATTCAGGCTGAAGGGACCTTAAAGCTCATCCAGTTCCAAACCCCCTGCTACGGGCAGGGACACCTTCCACTAGAGCAGGTTGCTCCAAGCCCCTGTGTTCAACCTGGCCTCGAACACTGCCAGGGATGGGGCAGCCACAGCTTCTCTGGGCACCCTGTGCCAGCGCCTCAGCACCC